>JAQMCX010000053.1:4268610-4294811 GCA_029814765.1 Acanthurus leucopareius | reverse complement strand
ACACACACACACACACACACACACACACACACACACACACACACACACACACACACACACAAAAACACACACACAAAAACACACACACGTGAGGATTGCACTAATTTTCTAACAATCTCCTTAGTGCAGTGGGATTGGCTGTGGGTTAAAGCCAATCAACTCCATTCAGTGGACAGACACTCTAACCAATGTGGGTTACACTAATAAAACAATTGTGTGTAAAAAATATCAGTTCAAAGCCACCTTAAACAAATTCATTACTTTTATCACAACAAAGTAGCTCTTGATATAATGTCATCTAATCCACATTGATACACATACCAAATATTAGAAGACAGATACACAGAGTTAATCTGCCAACCACAAAGTGTGTTAAAATGTTGGTAGAATAGCTGCAACTCTCTAAAAACAATCAAACTGTGTTGAAATTTGACACAAGTAGGCTGTAAAGCCTCACATAATCCTTCAATCAATGCTAATAATCCACTGGACGATAGTTACCTGTACTGCATTAAGAGGATAGCTAATGGACCGTGGTGTGGGTAGGGCAACAGGCAAAGTCTTGTGTTTCTTCAAGCGGTCAGCCAGTAGACTGTAGATGGCACTGTAGTGATCATATGCATCTGTTTGTAAGGACTAGAAAGAGAAGCAGATAGAAATAAGTTGATTAACACAGCTTTGAGAAAAAAGCAATGCAGAAAATTCAAATAACATCAGTGCAGGTCAGTTTCATGTTGGTGTCCGACCTGAAGCGTGCGCTCTCGGTCCAGGCCCATCTCAGACATGGCTATCAGCACCTGTTCAATAATGAGCTCTGTCTCTCTTTCTGTCTTCACCTGTTCACACTCCGCTATCAACTGGAGAGAAGGAGATTTAGAGAGAAAACTGTCAGGACAGCAGCACATGACAGTGTCTTTCCATTTCCACCGTTCAACACACTGACTCCATCACGAAAGTTATGTTACAGGAATAGTCAACATTTAAGCTAAAACACTTATTTGCTTTCTAATAATAAACTATCTTAAAGATCGCTGGGATTCATTGTCCACCGATCATTACTGACTGATATTCTTTCTAAATTATTTCACTCTTAGTGTCCATTAACTTTTTTGGCAAGGAAAAACATGCAAACATTTTCACAAGAGTTTTTACAGATTAAAAAAATAAGACGGAACGAGGTGCTGCTGGGCCATCTGTTTCTTTTTTTTTACATTTTTGCACCAAGGTGAACTAACTGGCAGCTACATATAACCTATATTTTGAAAAAGGTTTCACAAAATAGTCAGTCGTCTATCTAAAACCACTATTTCAGACTGAGCATGTCTGCAGAAGATTTATTCATCTGTCGTTTTAGCAAGAAGCAGTAATGCGCAGAATGTTTGTTTTTTTTTTTATGACAACTCATAAAGCTGTCATATGTGACAAAGCTGCAGACATGCAGAAGGAGCAGGAAGAAGAAGGAAGACAGTGAAGAAGAAATACTATACCAGATCAGATAAAGACGAGTTTTAGATGGAACATTATACAAAAAGATTGTTTAAACTCAACTGCAACATACTTGCTGAGGGTTTAGTTCAATCAGGTCATGGCTCATTTGAAAATCAAGGTGAACAAAAAGGCGTGTGGAAAATTCTTTGCTTTCAGCGGACGATCATCATATAAACCTGCTCTAAATAAAGATATCGACAGCTGTGTACTTTCAGGAGAGTCTCACCCTGTCGAAGTCTGGGTCCGGGTCTCCTTGTCTCATCCACTTGTTCTTACAGATCTGCTCCATTGTCAACCGTTTGCTAGGCTCCAGCACTAACATGTGTCTGATCAAGTACTCACAGTCTGCAGTAACACACAAACAATACAGTTACACTTAACTGACTTAACACCACTTAATACACTACATGTTTTAAAGAAAAGTAATTTAAGAACATTTACAGAAAGTTCTCAAACATTTTACTGCACATCCGTTTGTTGTGTTTTCTCCGCAGTAATGTTATGTCTGTCTACTCAGTATGTTGTAGGACTGTGTTTTGATTTTTTTTTTTTCTTTATGTGTAAACATAAACTACTAAACAACTATTGAAATCATATGCAACAAACATACAGACTTTATTCCAAAAGTGTTTGGATGCTGTGTAAAACATATATAGTGTGATGATCTGTTAATCCATTTGTACATGTACTAAACTGAAAACAGTGCAGAAAAATTAATTTAACTGATTTCAGTAAATTTATGCTTATTCTAAATTTGTCAGCAGATTATTTCAAATAATTTAGGAGAGGGTCCACACAGGACTGGGGAAGCTGTGGGGTTCTCTGAAGACACCTGGTTCATTGGTAACAGGTGAAAGTATCATGACTGGGTATGAAAGAGGCATCATGAAAAGACTGAAGTCGATCACAAGCAAGGATAAAACTAAGGTCACCACCTTGTGAAACATGACTGTTTAAAGCACCTGACTAAAATGACTCAGAAAAATTTCATTGAACAGTTGTTAGTAATCATAGTTCTTTACAAATGACTGCACTGTGTTCTCATTAAAAAGCTTGCACTGATTGAAGCGTGTTCTGGAGGAGGAAGCACAGAGACATGTCCTACCTGTGGACATGAAGAAGGGGATGCGAAACTTGCCGCTGAGGACGCGAGCCCGCAAATTTTGCAGAGTGCTGCCGTCGAAAGGCAGGGCGCCACACACCAACACATATAAGACCACACCTAAGCTCTACACAAAGAAAAGACAGCAGGGAACAAACTATGAGGGCTTAACACGGCTTAAACAAACAATTATTTTAATTATTCATAAGTCCAGAGCACTATAGACTACGGTAGAAAGTGGCGACTATATTTTGAGACAAAAGCCATCATACAGTAAGAAGTCTTTTTTCTTGTTTTTTTCTTTGTTTTCCTGGAAAGCTCAGGCAACTTAGCTGGACCCTGTGCTGCATCCCGACGGAGCCTTTTGTATATCTAAAAGTGTTCTTACCCATATATCTACTTTAGGTCCATCATATTCTTTGCCCTCAAAGAGTTCTGGCGCAGCATAGGGAGGGCTGCCACACCATGTCTTTAAAAGCTGGCCTCGAGAAAACATGTTACTGAAGCCAAAATCTGTAAGAGAGAAGAGAAGAGGAGAAGTTTTTTTCAATCTTATCACTTTTATCTACAGTGCCAATTTAAAAAAAAACCCAGAAAAAAAAAAAATCAAAAGCACATGTTGACACTTGCTTACGCCCACTCACCAAGACAGCCCGAAACCAACCAATATTACGTTTCACACCCTTACATTCTTAAGTGAAGACACAGACACACACCTGCGATTTTGATGTTGAGGTTGTGGTCCAGCAGCAGATTCTCAGCCTTCAGGTCTCTGTGGACGATGTTGCGGCAGTGACAGAAATGAACTGCTGCAACAATCTGCTTGAACTTTTTCCTGGCATCCTTTTCTGCCATACGCCCATGAGCCACCAAGTGGTCTGCAAGCACACCCACAAACAAACACACACACACACACACGTTCGTTCAGTTTGTTTATACATACATGTGTGTCACTGAATTGTATCTCAATGAATACACATTCTGACTTTGCTGAATAAATAATAATCATTAAGGAGGAACCTTAAGGAAACAGAGAAATGGGACATGGCAGACAGGATATGACTCAGAGTTTTATAGAGGCAATTAATCTCTACAAATAAGTGGCACAAAAGAAAAAAAAACATAAAGGAAAAAACATAAAATCCAGCTGTGTTACAGAGAGAACACACAGCGAAAACAAACCAATCATGACAGACGAAAAATAATTAAACACAAATTTATATTAACATAGAAATAGTCCCCTAACAAATATTTACATTTAATTTAGACTATTTACTCGGCCAAAGTGCAAGAAATTCTTTAAACAACATAGCGGAGGGAGAGGAAATGACATCTACATCATGTTTACAGTGGGGATGTCCCTTACCAAATATCTCTCCACCGCTAGCGTACTCTGTTACCAGATAGATCATCCTCTCTGTCTCCATCACCTGAAACATAAACAGATAATAAAAACCTGGACCTACAGACCCTCTGACAGGCCAACATCGAGTTATGGGCGGTTCACTCGTTACATAACAGAATGAGTAAGCATTGTTTGGCATAAAAACAGCAAGATATAAATTTAACAAATGCTGCTGTTTGCTCAGTGGACTATTCAATGTATGTGTGTATGAGGATTTTTTTTATACTTTGTGGTTAAATGCTTATCGAAATGTTTTAAGCTAATGTGGGTTGTTTAATGGACTGCAAATTTCCCCCCATTGTGGGACTAATAAAGGAATATCTTATCTTAAATTTCAACATTTTGCCGCAGTTACCCAAAGAAACAATGGTAGGTAAAATCAGATTCTGCTATGCAAACACACTCTATTTGTCCTTTCCCTATCGGGCCATGGGTCTCAGGTGTAAGATGTAAGCAGCACGCTCTGTGGGCTCTGTGGGTGAGTGTGACTGTGTACCTGGTAGAGGCGGATGATGTGGGGGTGCTTCAGCAACTTCATGATTTGCACCTCTCTGAAGATCTTTTTCAGGTTCTCATCATCCAGCTGGGTCTTATCCACTATTTTTATAGCCACCTGGAGACAGAGAGAGACAGGAAAGGGATGGAGGGAGAGATAAGGAAGAACGATAAGAGAGGGAGAAGGGGTGGAGCGGCGGAGAAAGGGGGGAAACAGTGAGGGAAGCAGTGGATACGGAGACAGGAAAAAAAAGAGAGAGAGAATTTATCTTAATGTAATTTATTTACCAGCTCTTAAGTGATCAATAGACTGTCAAGTGAATGGTATTTAGCTGACATTTAAATTACAGTCAACAAGTCCAGGGCGCAGGCCTGTTGCCCTCGCTATGGTGCTGCAACGAAACAATAATCATTGAGGGAAAAGGTGCCAAGAAATAAACCAGCAAAGGAACCAAAGGGAGAGTGTGAGTCAGACTGGCTCAATCTAATATGACCTGACACCTCTTAAGGGTTTTATCATTTCTAACATTGCTGCATTCAAATGACTCTAAAAAAGCAATATCTTTGTTACATATTTTGTTACATATAATGCCAAATTTGTCCCAGAGAAATCTGCAATTTTATTGAAGAGCATTTCTTTTATTTTTGTCACCTGTAGCTTATTTTCATGGTAAAAGCACTCAGACAGTGAGGTTTAAAACAGCAAACATGACTTAATATTGCATAAATAATATTTTCATACAATTATTTGTCTGAGCACATTTCTGACCAAGTCAGTCAGATAGTTTTTGATCTGGCTTGGTGAAGGTTTATTGTAAAAAACATCCTGTGATCCCTTGCTACTTCATGACTTCAAATTATACAATTTTCTTTTCACTGATTTTATTGAGAGACCTCTGATGGCAGAAATTATAGGTTTTAAATTTAAATCCACTGACAAACTCATAAACACAGTAACATCCGCCACCAACGGAGTTAAAAAACACAAGACGTCACAAGAAGAAACTGCCACTGCTTAGGATGATGAATACAGTGTTGTTTAACACGGTGCTTTCTCTGGATTCCAGCTTGTTTGGGTAACCTGACCTATGTAATGACCCTTAGATTGTGAGCAGAACTCTTGCATAACTGCTGAGTCCTCGACAATGGCTTCGGCAGTGTGGACGGTGATGGAGTGTGACAGGAGCTTTGCTCTGCCACTTAGCAATGGGTAGACGACTTTAATGACTTAATCAAGCGAAGCTAATGGGGCTGCCCCAAAACTCAGCCTCTTCCAAAAATAGATGGGTAAAGACTGTGTGTGGAAAAATGGAAAGCATGCATCCTGCTTTCACACAAACACACAATCTCATCTGTTAAATTATGCTGAGTGCCATCACAAGCTCTCCTTTTCCTGGTAACAAACACGAAGAAGATGAGCCCCTCTACAGCCTGACAAAGCTGACTTCCTGTTATAGACAGGAAGGGGAAGTGAGGGTGAGCGATGAGGGGACATTAATTCAGATCTGTGTGTGTCTGTGTATAGCTTTCCTTTCAGGGCATTGGACAATTAGGGAAAACATGTGCAGGGTTTTCCCTAATTGTGCACTGAAGCGTAAAGCCTCAGTGTTTGTCACAGCACCTCATCTAAATGAAACGAATAAAACGATGCCAAGAATTCTTTACCATGTCCTTTCTGACCCTGCTGGCTTCTCTGTTCTTTCCTCTGCATTTTTGACTAATGGCAAAGCTAGGCTCTCTCACACACACATACACACACACATACACACACTCAGTAGACAACATAGTAGAAAGTTCACACTGGAGACAGGAAACCAGGTGAAATGAAGTTAAAGTTATTCTAGTCAACAGCGACTTCTTGCTAAGAGAGCACACAACACGATTGATCGCTCATAAATGCAAAGTTTACTTCTGAGTTTCATGTTCTTTGATAGTGTTTAGCATAATGTGAAAGAATCATAACATCTATGGGTCTTTCCTTTTTAAAATATTGTGCTGACAAAAACTGAAATCATGTGAAAATACATCGTTTTTATTTACCCAAAATCAAAATTTCTTTCCCCAAACCTCACAGCTATTGGGAAAAAAAAGCTAGTGGAGTGTATTTCTTCCATAATTGTATGGATATATGTTTTTTGTAGCAGCATACTGATGCTTAATTTTTACCAATACACATTATAAAGACACCTGATATCAGCTAATTTTATCCTATTAAATAAAAAATATCATTTGTCAGGTATGTATGTATCTGTTTGGAATGTGTGTCTATGTGGTATTTTAAGCTCTAGGAACTATTCTTGGTGTTGGCAGTCATCCACTTTTGTTGATGTAATCACTCCCCTCTGCATCTTCTGAAGGGTAACAACAGGGCATCTGGATCGTACACGCACATATGCAGACATCTACACGTTCACATTATGCTCCGTTTGAGAACAGGGAATGTTTCTGAAAGATATAAAAAAACTGGGCTGCCATTACAACTGCACGAGTGTTTGGTTTGTGTAAAAATATAAAATCTGACAGGGTGAGAGGTGACTGACACTGAAGAGCTGCAAACGTTTCAGGTTTTACATATTGGTCACTCAGCAGTTGCGTGTGTGTTTATACGTTTCTATTGATAATCTATAGCATGGACTGAATTTCTATTTGCATCCTTGTTCACTGTCACGCCACCAGACATAAAACCTTGCCAGATGAACGGTGATGCTGGCTAGTTGGTAAGCTTTACACAGCAAACAACCATGTGACCAGTGTATATCTGAAAGGCTGGTTTCAGGCTTTAGATCCAGCCAAGGTACAGTAAATATGTTTTGACTGAGAGCGTTTACCTTAGGAGCCTCAGTTCAGTCCAGTCTGCTTCACACTTGATTCTTTGGCTGTGGAATTTTCCGTCAAAAGATCTGGGTTCACGCCCACAACCACCCACTCCCCCCCCCAGCATGCACAAGCACCACACACACACACCCACACTCTCATACACTCCTAAGAGGCTGGCTTCAATGAGATGAAGTGTCACATAGCCATTCCGATCACAAGACAGTGACCTCAACACAGCGCCGAGCCAGAGCAGCTGGCGCCCAGCAGAGGAGTCTGGACCAACTTACTGTACATGACAAGACTCAACTGCTACAGTAGATCGATGTGATCAATCACTTATTGTTCAATACAATACCATCAGTCATTTAATGTCATGTGCTCAGCTCAATGAGGCAGATCATTAAATGACTGATCTTATTTTCGACAAAGTCACAAGATGGAAGTTTTTATTACTCAAGAAGAAACTATAAATTACAAATTGCCATTTCAAACCAGTATTTATTAGAACGATATGATATCAATTCATAAAATCCTGGTATTGAACTTTTACAATATTTGCCATTTCCTAGATGTCAGACAAGGTCCAAATTAATGCATGCAAACTGTAAATGAGACAGACTTTCCCTTTGGTGAGTAAATCTAAGACACAAGTCCACCAAACTAGTAGAACAGCGTTGATTTTACAATATTCATGCACTTAAAAACTATGCTGAGAGTTAAAAACTGCAAAATGGAGCTTATTTGTAATAATACATGAGGTTAGACAGCTCCTTTTATAACTTCCTGCATTAATTCTCTCAAAGTCTCGTTCATATTCAAGCAAAATCAGCGTTGCAACTGAAAAATCCTTTATCAAATCTACATTGAACCAAATTGAACTGCATCAGGAATTAATTCTTGTGAATAGGAAATAAATCAATTTCGATACCCAACCCAACATTCCTTACGTATGCCACCATTGTTGCCTTGTGAAGCATCCCTGCATGTTGTCTTTAAAGCTTATCATTACATTATAGACAACCCATTAATTTCTTTTGACATTAGCATATCCGATAGCTTTACACGATTTAAAGAGCACGTCTCTTTTCATACCATGGTTTCAGGTGATTGTCAACTTTAACAAAAGTGTACAACAACAATGTACCTACCATACAGGAGCTAATAAGACTGAGACTGAGATTACTGGGAGCTTGTTAGGAGCTTATACACAAGCTAATGACCCAGCAACACTTAAAAAGGGGGCAAACGTTCTCCAGTGTAAATACAAACATGGGTACAAGAAAGCACTGCTGGCTGAGGTAGCAGAATGTTAATATTTAAGAAATATAATTGTGCTACACACCGGATCTAATGTGGATATGAGTTTATTATTTAGCTTTAGAAAGGAACTGTTATTGTGACTAGTTAGCACTGAAAATTGTTTAATTGAATTATTTGGCACAGTCCTAATAAAATAAAAAGCAGCCTTGGCTGGTGTACTTTTTAAATCTGATATTCTGTGATGAAATAATACTGTAGGAGGTAAAATAGATCCATATTAACACTCTGGCAAGCATTTCATGCATTGTTTTAGGAAAAATATCAACAATACAAACACTAAAAAGATAGGATAGTATTTTAAATTATTCAGCATTAAAAGTTTAATCAGATTTATATAACATGTTAATAAAGCCCTCCAGCATTCTTGAGGGAACTCACTAAGACAACATCCATCCATGACAAAGCTATAATGAGGCTAATCCTTGACAGGGAACTGGGTCCATGTTATAACGTCTACAGTGGGAAGCTGAGAGAAGTGCACACACGCAGAGTGGTGTGGTGATATTATGTTTGAGGTTAACCTTCATCAACAGGTGACACAGATTACAACACCCACAGGGGGTGTAATGCTCAGGCTTAATCCATTTATCTCACCCTAGCATGCACACACACACACATACACACACACACAGAGGTAAAAAGCATGGAGTTGTCTGTAAACCTTGTCTTTCTAACATCAAACTGAAAGCTGCTTGGTGTTGAACTAAAACCGTGACTTTTTTGGTCAGAAAAAATTCCATCGCAATCTTTACTTCCCATCATTCTCATTTTCATGTTTTAATAATAATGGTACACGGTCTATTTAACAGCACTGAATCCCCCCCCCCCAAAAAAAATCTCTATTATACTATTAGAAAACCTATCAACATTAATGCACAAGATAAGGTCATGGCAGGTCGGTACTATGACTGTAATATGCGTGTGCACTCACAGAGATAAAGTGTAAAGGCAGAATGAGTCAGCACAATGCCTTTCAGAGATGTTCTACTTGTGCAATTGTATGAGTTTATGTGTGGAAATGACTCAGTTGTGTGTTAGGCTGAAAGTAAAAGACTAGGGACACACTACAGTGTGGAAAACTGGAGATCATACATTCATCTGCTATTTGCATTTTCTTTACCCCATCCTTCACTGCAGAGCCTACACTTAATTGCGAGTCGGTTTTGAGGGACAAAAAGATGCAACTATAGGGGTGGAAATTACTAGGCACCTCAAGATTTGATTCCAAGTCAATGCAATGAGAAAAAACAATTATAGATGCATCTTGCTGATCAAAATTTTCATATTATTTTAGATTATTCGTATTTTTTTTTAAGTTAACTGCATTAATTAATCAATCGGTTACTTAGATAGCATCTTAAAGTCTCCAAGCTGTATGAGAATAACAACATGAGGGGGAGGAGGAAGGCTGTGTTGTGTTGTGTTACTAACAGGGCTGTGTGATATGGACCAAAAAGTGGTATCTTGGTATTTTCAGGCTGAATGGCAATACACAATACATATTTCAGTGTTTTCTACCAAATGGGCCAAATGTTCAGCTGAAAGTCAAAGCCGCTTCAGAGATGTCAAAGGGCTTTTTTCTTTTCTTTTTTTTTTAAACAGCCTGTGATCAAAATTAAATGAAAAGGCAGAGTTTGTCTTCCTGTTTGAAAATATACGGCTGCAAAATATAAATGAAAAATTATAGAAAATACAGAAAACAGCAGGTCCATACTCAGGGGTCTGACTGCAGCAGCATCAACCTTAGATACTAGTGCTTGTCTTTCAACCACACAGCTGTGGTAACTGGAAGTATTTGCTATCGACAGAATAGCTTCTACAATTTTCCTCGGGCAATCAATTCAATGACCTAGCAAACACTGAGGTGGGCCCATGTGCACCTGAAGAACTACGCTGCATCCAGCCCACAGCTTTGGTACACAAAAATATACAATAAAGCAAACAGTCTTCTTGACAACAAGCTCAGCCAATGGCAATTCAGCTCCATTCAAAATTGTTAGATTGGGGCTGAACAGCCATTATCACTATGGAAACCTTTAAGACTTCAATGGAGGGACCTTCTCCAACTAGGAGCACTGGCCACACAGAGTCGCCTATGAGAACAAACAGAGCTGTGGATAATGATGCGGCAGAGTTGTGATTTTTTTTTTTTATTGCCACAGTGCGTGTTGTCATGTACGGTTCACAAACACGCGTGTCAAAACAAACCGCTGGCATCAGTCAGGGGGCAGAAACATGGGTGCTGATATGGTTCATAAGGGACACAATCATACTGATCAAGCCTATGTTGTTGTGTCATTTAACAGAGACAGACAGACACACACACATTAAGTCTGGAGTGTGTTCTTATCCCTTTGAAGCCGGCTGGCTCTGGATTCACACAACTAGGAACGCAGCAGAAGACAACTCGAGGGTAGGAAGATAAGTCAAGCAGAAGCACAGCTTTTGTCATATTATTCACCTAAAGGAAATCACATCTGAGCGTGGGTATATGCGTCTTTGAGAAACAGAAAGGGGATGCTGTATGTTAGAGAGCTGTGCGTGAGAGTGTGTGCGACTGAGGGAGTGAGTGAAATTGTTACACAGTACATTAGACCTGTTACCTAACGCATGCCATCCTGCCTGCCCTCTTCCTCCTGCTCATCCTTCTCGTGCCTAAAACACTCAAGAGGAAAGGGAGGAAGACAGGAAAAAGAGTAAAAAGAGCAGGGGAAAGGGCTTGAATTCCCACAGATATACAGGTCAGGACATGGCGCACAGTGCCATTTTTTTTTTTAAACCAATCTTGTTCACCCTTCTGTGGGAACAACAAATGGCTTTCCACAAATTAGTTTAACTCAGGTCATACAAGGGTACTGACCATATCTCCTTTGTCAAACTCTTATACACAAGGATGCATTTATACAAATATACAACATCCAGTACTTTCGATAGATTTCAGTTCAGAAGAAGATAGAAGATATAGAGAGATTAGATGGATTATTCAATACTTCAAAGCTCTGACTTAACCAAATCTAAGTGGCATCATTAGAATGAGATTGATTTTCTAAACATGACAACAGCATGTGATGTTAGTTCTTCTTCTAACTTATTTCTTGTGATTATTTGCAGGTCACTGACCAACATTAAAAGGTGTTTTTCATCACATGCTGTCCTAAAAGCCAAATTATTGCCAATCTATCATGAAATCTTTTCATAATAATTTTTTTGTCATTTATTAAGCTAAAATGTAAAACACTTCCTTTACTTTCCATCACCTATCTCTTTTATATGACCAGAGTTTTTGTTTTGGTCTGTCCGTCAGACAAAGACAAAATTCTGAAATGCCACTTTCACCTTTGGGAAATCATTATGTAAATTTTTCCCTGTTTTATGACATTTTACAGACTAGGCAGCTTCTGTTAGTTGATCAAGGCTAATTGTCAGTTTTTCTTCAACTGAAAACATATAAACCACATTAAAAAAAATTGTATGCTGTTGTTATTTCAATATACTATAATCTACCAATTCCCCACACTGGTACAGCAGGTAATTTTAGAGCTATACAAACAACAAGGAGTTTATAGAGTCTCTCAAAGTCAACAGAAAACTAATGTTCCTTTTTGAAGGGTCATGATAAGCAATAAAGTTTATGATGAGACTGAACACTGAAAACATTCATCAAGACGGCAGCAAAGCACAGCCCTATTGCCTCGAGCAAAGTGTGTGTGTGTGTGTGTGTGTGTGTGTGTGTGTGTGTGTGTGTGAGAGTATCAAAACTCCTGTTTTGACTTTCACTTGGGTAGCCTTCGTCTAGCGGAGAGAACTTTCACTATTACAAACACCCAGGTGCAGCACATCACTATGTGCCATCAAAGGTTTGTGTTGTGCGTGACTGCTGCAGTGTTAGCAAGACCAACAGTCTCCATTCAACATGAATTTGCAAAATACACGCTGAACGATAGAGAGCAGATAAACTTTCAAAACTTGCCTGTTGAATGTTATTGGTTAGGTTAGGTTTAAGAAAACAATAGAAACCAAATGAGGCGTAGAAAAGGACCGTCTCTTCCTGGGCTTCGAAGCTACCGAGTATAAATAACCAGGTCCTCTTCTGTGTGACTGCACTGCAGGATATCATCCAGCTCCATCTAACATCTGAGAGAGTTTCTGGGCTATTTTTGACTAGTCAGCATTTCTCTTTGGATCATTTTAAAAACCTAGGCCACAAGATAAGGCTCTACAGCACGGTTATAACTGATGACTGATCATCATATCCATATTCATGATATCCATAGGCATGTAAAAGCACTTTCCTATTCTTTGATATTCATGACCAACTGGGGATGCTGAACCCCCTCAGCTAGTTGATGAAAATCAAGAGCTGACTAGTCTGTTTGTGACCACAATCAACGCACAACAAACAAGGGCTCTCTTTCATTCCGTCTGTCCATATTCCACCGTCATTTTGTCCTCTGTCTGTCTCTCACACTCAGACAGCCAGACACGCCAAACACACATGCGCACGCACACACACATCCAGACAAGCATAAACAGGCTCACACACAAGGAATACAGCCTCATAATCAGCTAATCAATCTTTCACTTTTCACTACTATCTTTTTGTTGCTCTTAAAACAGATTCAACACATACCGACTCATCTGTACAACACACTATAGTCATATAAACACAATAGTGTCCTACTACAAACATATTCTGCTGTGTTGAAAAACATTACATTTTACTCACTATGCAAAGTGTATTTTGGCCTCATGAAACCAAATGAAGGTTCTCTGGGCTATGTGGCGCAACGCACACAAATGATTGGTGTCTGCCTGTCTGTGTCACTGTGTATGTCAACAAAGACATGGAGGTAAGGTCGCACACTCAGCTACCTCAACACACGCTCATTTGTGCCATTAAAATTAAAGGTTCCTCATCGGGGTTGAAAAACAATAACATTACATAAGCTGTCTGTAAGTCTATGCTTCAGTGACATATATTTGTTGTGAGTGTTCAACAGAGCATCCATCATAAGGGATGTGAGTAGTGATCACAAGAGTGACTGATGCTGCTATTGAGAAATGCACCTACTGATCCTTTCTGATTAGTTATTTGCTTTGGCCCTGTTGGGTTTATACTACCATGCAGCAAGTCAACAGATTTGGAGTGACATCAGACTGCTCACAGGCAAATAAACCTTGAAAACACAGAGGCAACTGATCTAACAGGTCAGCACAAGAGAAAAAAACACTTCAAAATATCTAAGTGGTCTGTCCTGCTAAACAGAGAATTGTTTAAGTAAGGGTACAATGTTAAGTATGGAGATCTGCTTTATAGCTCTGCAGCACAGGACTAACTTGTGGCATAACTCAATGTAACACGTTTGTTAACCAAAAATGATTCTGTTTTACATAGATATCACTTGTTTATATTAGTATATGCTAATAAGTGTGCGAATCATCCAGCAGTATACAATTTTTCTCTAACTTTTACCAAATATATGAAAAATCATCTAAATACATACATCCAAATTGTGTGGTGACAGTTTTCAAACAACTACGTTTGCCATGTCGGTTTTTTCAAGTCTAAGATACTTCATGTAAAAAGTCGTCTAACGTTGTATATTAGGATAACTGGGATTTCTAAATACCACAAGTTTTCATAAAGGTTTGACAAACGGTTAAGGCACGACAAACTACAATCGAAAAACATTTCCAAACACAAAAAGATGAAGGCTTTTGGTGGTTAGTTTACTTTTTAAACGTTCTCTGACAAGCTAGCTAAGTAAAAAAGCTACACAGGGCTCTGCCATAGTTGGTTTTCAACCAGTTTTCGGTGGTATTTTTACGCTAATTTTAATACAGAGCTATCAGTAACTGGACAAGCTACAATCTATCTATGTACTTAGCAAGTTCACTGTTATGTTTAAGTTATGCCATGGAGTGTTGTAAACTTTTATCCTCATGCCTTGAAATCCGTCTTAAAGATCTAACGTTAGCCAAATAGCTAATTAGCTAGTAAGCTAAGCTCGCTAACGTTACTACCAGTTGCAACGTTCTGTCTCCTCTTTTTCATCTTCGTCAATACCCTTCTCTCTGTCCTCTGCGCTTTGAATAAAATTAACCCCAGGCCTTTCGAGCTTCCCTAAAATTAATAACGTTACTATGTCACTGTGTGAAAACACATTTATCTTGTAGGAAATGTTCTTGTGTCTAGGAGTTAAAGGTGATGCCCCGTGTCGAACGGTCCCCCCAATACCAGGCAGCGGTGTCACCAAAGCGGGCTGGCCGCTGTGTCTCCAGAGCCTGAAGGCCCCAGCGTCATCCTAACTACATGGTTGAAAAGGCTTGAAATATAACGATGACAACTTGTAGTGGTCCACCTCTAACGCTCGCACACCAGTCGTCTTACCTTTGCTTTAGTAATGATGTGTGTGGCTAGTTTAACAACCGCGAAATTTCCCTTGCCGATGGTCCGCTCGATTTCGTAGTGGCCCACTCGGGCTGGGGGGGGCCTGGTGGCCGAAGTGTGGCCGGGATTAGTGATGCACCCAGGTGCCGTGCTGGTACGACCGGAGTGGCTGATCCCGGAGGATGGCTGGGCTCGGTTCTGGGAGCCCATGACTGCGTGGGTCGGTCGGGCAGAGTGCGTAATCCCGGCCGCAGTAGACCCAGCAGCACCTCCGCTTGACACGGCCGCCATCTTCTCGCCTCTCTGCGGGAACAACAAGCAGCCTTGCGCAGCGCGCATCGCGGGCACGCCCCCGCCCTGCGTCATTTTACGTGGAACGCTCCTCCGCAGCGCCCTCTCTAGGTTGTAACCATGACAACGACCAGCGTAACAAATGACTTCATCCGCTGAAACGTATTGTGGTTGCCTTGGCGACAAAGAAGTGCGCATTATCACTGTTGTTCCAATGATTCAGTGATTCCTCGCAAACTGCTCCACTATGTATGAGCAGACGGCCTCATGAAGTTTTAAAGGTATATATCTGTATAATCGCAATGACAGAATAAAATAAGTGAATTGAGAAAAGTACATTCTCAAATGCGCAATTTACATAATTTTTTTTACTTATGAACATTTGCACAAAAGCATGTTCACTGTCTCTGGAGGTCGATTCAGCGGTGCCATGAAGAGTTACAGACAATTCATGGCCCTGAATGCTGCTCTTAAACATCCCTCTGTGGGTGTGTTTAAAACCATCGTTAGCAGTCACACCGGACCTAACCAGTTTTTATTTATGTATCTTATTATATTTACAATTACATGAGCACTAAATTCCAATATGAGCAGAGCTTTGTCGTGTGTCTTGCAGGCTAATATTGTTTGAATAGGACTTGAAGTCGCTGGGTTAAATCTGATTACCATCTTTTTATATAAACTACTGTGTTCAGATAGCCTACAATGTTTATGATAAAAAAAAAAACATTATTTAGTCTTTATTTCTGATAAATCAATCGAAATAAATGTGATACACGGGCCAATTATGTATAATATTGAGCTTTTCTTTTTATTTAGACTACAGAATAGAAGATGCAGAGTATTTTGCACTTAAAGCTGTATGTACTCCTGATTATCAGCCTGTAAAAGGGATAAGTTATCTTAACACCTAATGATATTCATAACTAGTGATAATAAAAACGCTTTTATGGATAATAACTATGCTTTATTTAACTAACATTTTTAAAAGAAAGGGGTTTTTTAACGTAAAATATATTGATAGCTGTGCTAATTGGCAAGAGTGCCTTTGTGGAAATTAACAGCAAGTAATAAATAGCCTGCTAAATTATAAATAAACCTAAACACTTGAAAAATTACAAATAAATGACAAAAAAAAAACATAACAAAACAGACCTCAGCAATGACAAGCATAATTCAAAAAGCATAGCTTACAAGAACCCAAACCATTACTTTAATTTTACAAAAAAAAAACCTTCTTAAAAGTAAAAAGCGAAGTGAAAATAATTAAAGTGGAAAAAGTGGTAGAGTTAATATTAACCTATGCCACAATTTTTACCTTTTATGCAGAAATGTTTGTGAGTAGGCTGTTTTTAACCCTAACCCTGCAGTTGCTGCTACATTTGAGGGAAAAAAAGTAGTTGAAAGGGCTTTTCTGTTCTGTATCAACGGGTTATAGACAGTACCACCCTGTGGCAGAAAGTAGTTCCTGCATCCTGTTGATTAAAGCTGGATACCAACCGAACAAAGCAAGCAACTGCAAAGAGTGGCAAGCCCCGAGGGCCACAATTTCATTTGAGGTCATTTAATATAAAATTTTATCTTAACTGTTTTTTTGTTTGTTTGTTTGTTTGTTTGTTTGAGGCAAACGTAGGTCGTGCATTACCAAAACTCAAAACCTTAGCCTGTAGATTCTGAGCGACCACAGTATTCTTGAATAAATTTGCGTTTTACACAGAGAGCCTAGAGTCAGAAAATACAAGAAATAACAGAACTGACATAGAAGCAATAAAAATAACTATTTTGTATAATTCATTGTGTTATTTTCTTGAAAAGAATAAGTGGAGACAACAGGTTCCAAATGTGTTTATAATAAAGTGCCTGTGTGAGATCTTGCAAATCTTGGGTGGTGATACATGTCTATCAAACATCTAAGAGAGTGTCAAATGAAAATAATTTGAGAAAAAAGAACAAAGTTATGGAAATATTGTCTTTCATTTCATGAAATATAAGTACAAAAGCGCATCATAAATATAACCCTTCAAACGATTTATAATAATTTTGATAAAAAACGAGAATAATATCTACCCCGGTGGATAATATTATGATATTGATAATAACCTCAAATGTACCGATGATAATAAGAGTAGCAGTGACATGACGTCATGACGTCGCCTCAGGTTTGTTTACTCTCTGAACGTGGTGGGGGCGCTAATGGCACAATTTTTTCACACTGTAAACACGCTAAATCTCAATGCCACGGCGCTGCGAATATAGGCCGTGACAACATCACACATTGGCTGGACTTGGAGGATCACTTCGTGCTGTTTTTATGTTTCACACGATCCGCGGCGCTGGAGATGATTTCGACATCAAAACATGGAGCTGCCTGACCAACGTCTAAACCAACGATGCTAACGTTAGCACGGCTAGCTAGTAGCCTGCTAGGCTTTAGAGCTTAATGTGAGGAGGAACTAAGTGTTTTTGTCATAGTGTTTTCTTGCCACTTGTGTCGTCGGTTGCACAATTGCCAGGCTTGTGTTTGTTAGGAATGTCGAAGGGAAGAGACACACATGTTTAACTCGTGTAAACAAGTCGCCGTTTCGTTAGCTTGTCAGTTAGCATCTGCTGTTATTGTCGGTCATCGCTGGAAGTGACACAGTTAAGCTAGCAAGCTTGTTATCTGAATAATTGTGACTGAATGGGGTGGAGTTATCGTTATTATTGCCTCAAAGGCTAGAGTAACAGTAGGTGTCGGTCTGCAGTTTGGTAAAACGGTGTCAGACAAGATGGTTTTCAGAAGCTGCTGGAAATCTCGACATAAAAACAGCTATGGACCTGTACCTTGTTGGATCCGATCAGGATTGGCAGCCCTACTCTGGTTATGTGTGACACAGTTTATTTGTGGCATCGGGGCGGTGGGAGAAACAAAAAATGTGATCCAGAAAGACGCAGAGTTTGACATCACCTACAATGACTCTGCTACAAGTGAAAACCAAACAATATATGCTTTCAATCACACCGTTTCCAGGAATAAGGTGAGTTTGCGTCTTCTGAGGAAAACATTTGTGCTTCCCACTGTAATATCAAGTAACGTTGAGTGTAACATGATCTGCTCTTTTATTTCTGTGTTGCAGACGGAAGGAGTGCGTGTGTCTGTGGACGTGTTGTCACAGGGTTTAGAGAGTCCTATTCTGTTTGTGGTACGACAGAAACAAGCTGTGCTCTCTTTCCAAGTCCCTCTCATATTAAGAGGCCTGTAAGTATCAAGCACTTTAGGTTGTACTAGTTTTAAACTGGACTTATCTGAACACTGGGTCTTTTTTTTGTTTGTCAAAATCAGCTGATAAGAAGCTCATGAAGGCTTTGTTCTATGACACACATCTAAACCAAGAACAGTCCAACAATATGTCTGTTTACTTGAAATAATCAGCAGAATACGTCATCACTGTGTGTTTTCTGTGCTCTTAGGCCTGGTCTCGGTTAATAATATTCTATAAGTTGTAGAGAATTGATTTTAAGCGGCCTGTGAGGCCTGTTTCCACAAGACTGAATTGACTTGTGTGAGCTTTGGGCCTGTACTAGGCCTTTATCCTCTCTCTCTCTCTCTCTATATATATATATATGTGTGTGTGTGTGCAGTACATATGCAGTTTCTTCATGGGAGTTTCAGGTCATGTGTTGAAGTCAATGTTTAAGTTTGCTGAAGAGAGATAACTATGCACCTGATTGCCTAGTGAAAGACTTAAGTCAATAAGTACTACCTCTTTCTGTTGTAGGATCTTGTAGATGTGGCAGAGATGTATTGTGTTTAGATCTGAGATCCAGGGTCAGATTTTTCAAGGTGTTTCATTTATGGGATGTCTCTTATTTATAAGTTGTAATGGTGTATTTGGCCTTTTTCCAGAATTGCAGTCTTTATTTTTTACGTCTTAGATGAGCTTTGCATCATGGCCCATGGTTTTACAGCCACAAATCTGCAGATTTTAAAATGCTGTTATTACACCTCGGTAGTTTTAGGAAACACAGATTTCGTAACCTGGTTAGTTGACCAGCTCAGCTGTTCATAAGCAGTTGGATGGCAGCTGATCTGTGCAATGTGACTGTTTCCCACATTAAGAAAGAAAGATAGTCTCTTCAGTTGTGCAACACCAGGATGATCTCACCATGGTCTTGCTCTAATGTTCTGGGAGGGCAGGCTACAGCTGATTACCAGTGAACCGTGTAATTTCACTTCCTTATTTATGATCTTTCAGCGATTTTCTGAGAAGCAAACTTACTGTAAATGCCTTACCTTAAAGTCATCAGAGCAAAGCACTTCTGTTTCTGTCATGTGGTCCATTTACTTAAATCTACTTCCATTAATTGAGTTATGCAGTGTGGGTTTAGCAATATTATCTGGAGAAGGGGTCTTATTGATTTTTGCTCGGCTATTATTTAAGACAGATCATCTGATCAGGTCATCTGAGCCTGACACAGCAATCCTTGGAAATGATGTACTACACTCTGATATTAATGAAGAGTCTCAATTCCCTCCACATAATGTAAAACATAATTTTATTTCATTCAAGTTCTTTTTTTCATACAGCCATCAACTGCTTCGCATACTTAAAGTTTCTTCTTGTTATCTGCATTAAAAAAGATATTAATTTTTTTTCCCAGCAAATTCAAAATTAAATTCCATCAAATGGCGCAATTAAGACCTTTTTTATTTCCTTCTCTGTTCATCACCATGTCTCTCTTTCTGTCTCTCTCTCAGCTTCCAGAGGAAATACCCGTACAATCATGTGGGCCGAACATTATGCCAACCCCCGACCCGAGCCGCCTCCGAGACCCAGTACTTCTTTGTGGATGTGTCCACTTTGTCCAGTCAGGGTACAAACTACCAGCTCAGGGTCAGCCGTGTCGAAAGCTTCACCCTGCAGTAAGTTGCTGCTGATATAAACAGCCAAACACGCCACACGTTTCCTTCCTTAATTTCAAGCTGATTTCATTAGACATCAAGCTTGATTTTGTAACATCCAAATACTAACTCAGGTCTGTTACTTTCACTTTGATTACAGGACAGACAAGAAATTCGTCTTCACCGCGTCACCATCCCAACCTCAGGTACACCGCTTGATACCATGTCTTTGTGTTTTGATAGAAAGATGAGTCTGTCTTAGGAAGTTCAGTCACAAAAATAAAGATTACAGATAGGGTGAGAGTGAGGAGGAAGGACGGAGACAACAAGAAACATGAGAGAAGCTGCAGAGAAAAAGAGGATGAGAACAATGGGAGGAATTTCTGACTTTACACAACTTTTAAACATGCAGTGACTTCACTTTCGTTCTTCTTTTCGGCACTTGTGTGTTTTCTCTTTTGTAGCATCTACCACATAAACCCGTTGGGGTTTTCATCCACTGCTGTGTACTTTTGAGACAACATGTTGTGTTTTTTTGTTCAGGAAGTTGTTGCTTCCTCCTGCACGCAGTTAAAAGTTGATCTTGTGTGAATGTCTTATCTGAATCTGTGTCTCTGATCCTAATAGTTACTCTCCTTCTGAAATCTTATCTTTGTTTCTTTTCTGTCCCTTGGCCCTTTTTCAGTACTTCAAGTATGACTTCCCAGATGGGGTGGACACTGTGATCGTCAAGGTCAACTCAGACATGAACTTTCCCTGCAGCGTTATGTCTGTCCAGGACATCCAGGTAGAGTTACTCCCCATCCCCTCAAAACCAGACAGCTGCTGTCCTCAAGTGGCCCTCGGCATTGTGGTCAGCATGCAGTAACAGTCTTAGGCCACATGATGGCATAATTCAATTCACTGCAGCAATTTCAGTGTGATAAAAAGCAAACATTGTCAATTTAATGATCTATGGAGAAGAATTATTTGAGATGTTACAGCTTTTAATTCTTTTTTTTTCTGTGTTTAAACCCACTATGTCCTTTTTTTCATCCAATTCTCATCACTTTGTGCCTGCTTGTCTTTAACCTTTTGATGCTTAATGATTTTCTTTCTCTTTCTCTCTCTCTTTCTTCTCAGTGCCCTGTATACGACCTTGACAACAACGTGGCCTTCATCGGGATGTATCAGACTATGACCAAAAAAGGCGCAATCACTGTGCAGGTAGCGTCCGACTCACAGTCATGTGCAAGTGTCTAAAATACAAACCTCTCTGACAAAGCTGTATCATATCTAATGTCCTTTTTTTGCCATTTAGAGAAAAGATTTTCCCAGCAACAGTTTCTATGTAGTGGTGGTGGTTAAAACAGAAGACGAGGCGTGCGGGGGTCCGCTGCGCTTCTACCCTCTCCGTCCTGATGAGCTGATCGACGCCGGTAACCGAACCAAGGTCCTTGATGTGATAGTCAGCCCTGCTATCAACTGTAAGTCACATGTTCACAAATATGAAAAAACAAATATATATTTTTTGCTGTAGATAAAACTTGTTTCAAACTGAACTAAAAAGCATTTTTAAAATGATCCCCAGCTAAAAAGCCAACAAACTCTTCAGGTATCGTCAGGTTCATGTGTTAATGTGTCGTTGCAGTTGAAGCTTGTTTAGTGTCTGTCAGCCATATGCAACATGCAACTGTAAAAAACATGCACCTTTTCAACAAGTAACATTTTGATCAAATCCAAAAACAAAACAAAAAAACTGTGAAATAAAGAAATGATGCATAACTAAAGGATTTCATTATGCAGTGCTGTCAAAGTGATGCAGAATGAGCATGTAAACAAGCTTACAGTAGACACATATCTTTATGTATTCTCTCTCCACAGCGGAGGTGTATGTAATGGGCATGCTGTTCTGTCTGGGGATCTTCCTCTCCTTCTACCTGCTCACCTTGCTGGTGGCTTGTGTGGAAAACAGACGGTAAGATTTTGCACTTTCCTCTGCAACCTAAACAACAGTCAGCTCCTGCATCCATTTTACATGCACAGGCTTGTTTCACTGCTGAGCATCTGTCAGGTCTTTCTTTTTTGTGGTAACTTCATCTCCTCTCCTTTTGATTAAATTGTTTAAAATGCCAGAAAAATAATTTGAGCACGATGAAATAAACAGCAATTAGAAGTTCATAATGATCAAACTTAAGTATGTTTTGTTCTCACTTTAACCTGATGGTGCAGTTTTATACAACTGCACAACAACAAGACCACCAGACTGAATACAAATGATGTGAATTAGCATGTTTTTCTCTCTCTGTCTGCAGAATGAAAAAGAGGCGAGAGATGTTTCAGATTCCTGCTGACATGTCGCCTGCTGAGACAGGTAACCCAGCAACTAGCTGTACTGGACTGGCCCATTAGGGGCTCGTTAGAGGGTGTGTGGAGCATACCATTTTTTTTAAATCATTTAGCTGTACTGTTGAGTTGATACTATAATATTTATATATATATTTGTGTGTGTTTTTGTGTGTGTATCCAACCTTTTAACTTGTAATAGAATAATCATTTAACTCTTAAGCTTTTTGTGTAGAATTTAACATGTCTGTTTGTACTGACTGTGTGTCTTTCACTCTCTGTCTCTCCTGTGTGGTCCAGCCTCTCTGCTCGGGAAGAACGGAGATGGTATAAAGACACAGTCACTCCTGTTCTGCACCTTCTGCCCTTTCTCACGCTGTGTTGCCTGTCTGCTGATGCCTCGCATGCATAAGCTTACATACCACATCTGTCTTGCTTTATTAACTGCATTCAGAGATGTGTTTGACTAAAGCGCCTCATGGAGGGTTTAGTGATACATGATCATAGTAACATGTCACTTTAATTCCCTTTTAAGTTGAGCTTTTGTGGCTTGCATCACACAGATACAGAGCGCTTGATAGATGCAGTGAAGTACCATTATAATCCTGTTACTTTGCTGTTTTTTGTCATGATGCTAACAGGAGTTTAGTACATTATAGTCAACCTCCAACAGCATAAAATTGAAGCTGTCCCATGAAAAATGACTGGAGATAATCACTGAGATACTTGTGCACACTGCTGATGTGTTTTTCAGTGCCAGACTCCCTCTCGTTGTGTATCTGTGTCTGTTCACCGCAGTGTGTGCTGACGACCGCAGGGTGCTTACTTTTTAAACAATCCACTCACACTGCAGCAGGCTCCACTTCTCACAACAGATCAGCCTCTGCACCATTTCGCACTAACAGTCTCACTAAAATTGTGATTAAAATATGTCAATTTCAGGCAACTGAAAAGTTTTCTAACTTGATCCCTGCATGTGTTGTTGTCCCTGTTTGATTTCAGCTTCAGTGGTGTTTAAGTGTGCAGTGTTATGATACTAGTAGTATTGCTTGTAGTGGTGCTTGTCTGTATATGTGTATTTTTTGGCTGGGAGTTTGAAATGTGTGTGTTTGCACGTTACCACAGGTAAGACTCCAGCCTCACCGAATGACTATGGATCCTTTGGTGAGTTTCTAGATTTGTTTTTTGTCTTTTTTTAATAAAGATTGATTCAACCATTAACCAGTTAACTTTTTTTTTTATTCCTCCTTCTCCTCTTCAGCTGACAATGGCAGCACACTCAGCTCAGAGGCCATCACTGACAGCGCCACATCAACAGACAACAACTATGGATACATGGGTACCAACAAACATGCCCTTCACTGTGCAGCCTGTCTTGCATTGAGCTGTTTAGGAGCATTTCTAGTGACTTTGTTCATCAGAGTCCTTTTCAATTGTTGCCAAATCCTCAGTCACCTTCACCACTTAGCCAAATGCATTAGTGGCACGCTGCAGCATAATGGGCTGAATTGATTTAGAGATTTTCCTGGAACAGATCAGGACTTTGTGATTCATACATCAGTAAGACTTAAATGTAGATGCCAGTAAGTGGCTGAATTGCAAAAAGTGACGATGTTGAATTCAGAGCAAATCAAAACTGATAGTTTCGATCAAAGATCAAAGAACCAATTATCATTAATATTTGTTTTTAATATGTTTGAGAAGCGCAAAGAAATTCTGAAAGGTGTTCTGTGTTTGAACACCTTTGCATAGGAACATGTCTCTTAAATGCAGACTTTTGTCCAAAAGATCGACTTGTTCTTCCATTAAATTGAACACCTTTTCTCTTTATTCCTTTGTGACCTCATCCTGTCTCCTGTCTTTTCTCCCTCCGTCCATCAGAGCGTTCATTGGACAGTGTTGGACGAAGCCGACGGGAGTCTCTGAGCTCCGTGGAGGAGGATGACTATGACACTCTAGACGACATTAACTCAGACAAAAACATTGTTCGCACAAAGGTTCGTCTTTAATGTGCATGAGTTTTGTTTTAAGTAATCACAAGTGTTCGTTGTTAACACTGTGTCTAATGAAATGGACTTTGTTTACTGACTGCTGTACGTAGTGTCCCAACTTTTCTCAAATCAAAGTATAAATGTCCCTTTGTTTTACTTGAAGACAGTCAGTAATAATGCACTCTCCTATTACAGAAATTCCTGTGTGTGTCTGATTTGGCCCGCAAAGACAAGAGGGTCCTCAGCAAGAAATACCAAATCTACTTCTGGTGAGGACACTCAACTACGAAACTTTACCTTTACATCCCCAACGAGGCCAAATAGATCCACAGTTTATTAACAAACTCATTTGATCTTGTAGTACATAAGTTATGTGCTGAAATAATACACATGCTCTTAATAACAGCATCTCCAACAGAGTCCAGCAATAGTGCAGTTAAACTAAGCTAGTCGAACAGTTACAGTAATAAATGATAATAGTTAATAAAGAGATGTGATAAAATAATTTATTTTGAACAACTTGAGACCATAACAGCACATGACGGTTCTCCTCCCTCCAGGAACATCGCTACCATTGCTGTGTTTTATGCACTGCCAGTCATCCAGCTGGTCATCACCTATCAGACGGTACGTTGACGAGACATAAACTCGTGTATCAGGTGTGAGAAGTATTGTGACAAATACTTCAGCAACAAGCTGATGCTGAACGTCTCTCTGTTCCTCAGGTTGTCAATGTCACAGGAAACCAGGACATCTGTTTCTACAACTTCCTGTGTGCGCACCCGCTGGGAGCTCTCAGGTGTGTGTTCAGCTGAAGTTGCAGTTCACAGGAAAGCTAACGTGTCACATGTTTGTGTTAAAAACACTTGTATGACCGACTCTTAACTGTTGTCCCCTGCAGCGCCTTCAATAACATCCTCAGTAACCTTGGTTACGTGATGCTGGGACTCCTCTTCCTCCTCATCGTCCTCAAAAGAGACATCGTACACAATCGCGCTCTGGTCCGCAACGACCTCAACGCGTTGGTAAGACAGATAGGACGGATCAGATTCGAGTGTCCACTCAGAACATGGTGCATTGTTTTCTGAACTTCATCGCTCTGTTATCGGTTCATTGGTTCCTCTCTTCCATCCATCAGGAATGTGGAATCCCAAAGCACTTTGGTCTGTTTTACGCCATGGGAACCGCTCTGATGATGGAGGGCCTGCTCAGCGCCTGCTACCACGTCTGTCCCAACTACACCAACTTCCAGTTCGGTAAGACTGATCGTGTTCTGACTAAGACTCGACACATCCTCCATTTCCTGTTGCAAATTTACCAGCTTTGATTATATGAAGTTAAATCTTCATCCTCCACACAGCTTTCTGACGTTTCTTTGACGTTTCTTTGACGTGTAATGTATTTTTAATAGAAGACAAATCAAATTTCCCCACTTCCTCCCCCTATATTATCAAAAGGTTTGTTTTCACTCACTGTGAGGTTACTTTGAAGAGAAGTGGAAAGTTCTGGGTTCAGTTTTCTTGAGCTGTTTGTGCAAATAAATTGTATAACTTGCAGTGTTTTCTGGTTAGGCTTGTATATGCAAAGCTCTCACTTTAGATAGACTGATAGACTGATAGACTGATAGATAGATAGATAGATAGATAGATAGATAGATAGATAGATAGATAGATAGATAGATAGATAGATAGATA
>JAQMCX010000053.1:4250743-4268510 GCA_029814765.1 Acanthurus leucopareius | reverse complement strand
TGTGCAAATGGCAGTAGTGCAGGAGCAAAGATGTGCAAGGTCAAGAAACCAGTAGTGCACATATTTGCCATTGAGTCAAAAGTGCTCACCACACAGCAAACACAACACAAGTAGAATCTCTAAAAAGTAATATTCAGTTGTGTCTCAGACTCTCAGCAGGTTTCACTGACTGTGTCTGTGTGATTTCCTTCTTATTCTTTGACTCTTTGAGATGATAAAAGGTCGACGTTGTCATGTGTCTGATTGTTCTTTGCAGACACCTCCTTCATGTACATGATTGCTGGACTGTGTATGTTGAAGCTGTATCAGAAGAGGCACCCAGACATCAACGCGAGCGCTTACACCGCCTACGCCTGCCTGGCTGTGGTCATCTTCTTCTCTGTGCTGGGAGTGGTGCGTTCACACACACACATACACGGATCACATGACAGACGAGGCTCTGGGTGACGTTTAATTCATGCAAAAAGTGCACATGGACATGATCTAATGTTTGTGACTGTGTGTTTGCAGGTGTTTGGGAAAGGAAACACTGTCTTCTGGATCGTTTTCTCAGTGATGCATATTCTGGCCACTCTCCTGCTCAGCACGCAGCTGTACTACATGGGCCGATGGAGGCTGGGTAAGAGCAGACTCATGTCATTACATACTTGTTGGTTAGTCGAATCTTTTTAAATCTGCCTTTTATCTGTTTGCAGAACTCTTGCAAAATTATTTTAGAGGAAATGTAATATTTCAGACATTGCTAACATGTGTTGCACTAACTTTATTTAACTAAAAATACAGAGGAATTGTATTTGTAAAGTTGTACAATGATTTGTTTTGATGTGTAGTGACACTGTAAAGTTTCATCAAAATCTTTGTGATCAAATGAACAGCAGCGCAGTTTGACTGAATAATAGTTATTATGTTTGAAAATCTTTCTTGCTTCGGTGTAGAGGAATGAAGTCTTTTAAAGCGTTTGACTGCAGCTAACAGTTCGTATCTGTGTCAGATTCGGGGGTGCTGCGTAGGATGGTGTACATCGTCTACACAGACTGCATCAGACAGTGCAGCGGACCGATGTACATTGTGAGTAATGACCAAAAACATCTGCATCAGTATGTTTCAGGTGCTTTCAAGACACAGAATCCACCGTAATTCTAAGTATACAAGGACTAATCATCGTATTTCATAGTTCATACAGACATGTAGTTGGATCTTCAGGTTTCTAGTGAAGAATAAATCACAGTATTGATTATTAACAAGTCCAGATTAGCTGCTTGTAAATCATCTCTCCTTCTCTGTGTGTCTGACAGGACCGGATGGTTCTGCTTGTGATGGGAAACATAGTCAACTGGTCTCTGTAAGTAAACACAGCGTGTTTCACTTTCAATTCTCCCAAGTAGAGACAATATAAATGAAAACGTACAGTGCAGATTAAATGGTGACATCATCTTCCTGTCTGTCTGCGTGTCCGCAGAGCTGCGTACGGCCTCATAGAGAAACCCAATGACTTTGCCTCCTACCTGCTGGCCATCGGCATCTGCAACCTGCTGCTCTACTTTGCCTTCTACATCATTATGAAGGTGTGTGTGTGTGCATCCATGTTTTTTTAAGTAGCATTTATATTTCTGAGAGAGCAGAAGAGTTTTACAGCTTCTTGTGTGTGTGTGTGTTTGTGTGTGTGTTTAGCTGCGGAGCGGTGAGAGAATCCAGTGTCTGGCGTTGGTGTGTATTCTGTTTACTGCTGTGGTTTGGGGCTTTGCGCTGTATTTCTTCTTCCAGGGTCTCAGCACCTGGCAGGTCAGTAACTCACACTCACACTCACACTCACACAGAGGTGGCGTTTGCCTCTCTGCCTGTAAAAACACACACTCACTCTGACTGACTCTTGATTCGTTCATAACGCGGCGTCGGTTCATCGTGTTTGTCTCTCCTGACTCAGAAAACTCCAGCAGAGTCTCGTGAGCACAACAGGGACTGCATCCTGCTCTCTTTCTTTGACGACCACGACATTTGGCACTTCCTCTCCTCCATCGCCATGTTTGGATCCTTTTTGGTACGATTGTGTTTGTTGTGTGTGTGTGTGTGTTTTTTTAAAAATGCAGCATAAACACTTTAAGAAATGATTACAGCGTAGAATTTGCTTTAAGGTTCATAATGAAAGATTTAGTGGCATCTAGAGGTGAAATTGCAGATTGCACCCAACTAAACATCCCTTCCAAGCATGTTGGAAAACCTACACTCACAAAAAATGCAAAAGGAAGGCCTTGTTTAGAGCCAGTGATTGGTCCGTTTTGTCCATTCCAGTCTCCTGTAGAAACATTGCAGCGCAACATGGTGGACTCTGTGAGAGGAGCTGCTCCCTCTGCAGATACAAAAGACTCATTTAAAAAAAAAAATTGACACAAAGGTTCTTAGTTCCAGGTGATAACAGACTAATGAAAACATACTTGTAAATTTATATTTCTGAGTTATTTTGTGATTAAATCGTAGAATATGGCAGAACTATATTATTTACAAGGATGAATCTCACACACTGGACTTTTAAACCTCATAAAACAATTAATTTGAATGTGAAAAGTAGCCACAACAGTCATTAGTGATGATATGTGATATCTTCAATATAAAACTTGAATATACTGCTGGAATAAGAATGTGCAAACAGGAAACTCCCTCTGTACCAACGCCTCACCTCTCGTTGCTCCCAGGTCCTCCTCACCATGGATGACGACCTCGACACCGTCCAGAGAGACAAAATTTTCGTCTTCTAGATGAGCTGACGAGCTGATGAGCTCAGCTCTTCCTCTCTGCCTTATCACCCGTTCATCTCTCTCCGTTTGCATCTCCTTTGTGTTTTTTTAAAAAAAAAAAGAAGAAGAAGAAGCACAGCCAGTAGCCTGTTTTTCCTCAGGCTGTTCAGTGGGCAACCCCCCCCTCCGCCCCCCCCACAGCCAATCAGCCAGTCAGGGAAACAGCAGTAGCCCCTCCCTCAACCTGTATGGACACAAACGTGCCAACGAAGATCTGCGTCGACGCCGAGGGACTCTGAAGTGTTTTGTCCTCTTGCTGCCATAATCAATATAACTCCTGCGATCGATGTTTACTTATTGCTGACGATGAAGATAACACTGTACTCATCCGAATTAACTTATTTTATACTGTTCACATCACGTCAAAATC
This sequence comes from Acanthurus leucopareius, assembly GCA_029814765.1. Classification (NCBI taxonomy): domain Eukaryota; kingdom Metazoa; phylum Chordata; class Actinopteri; order Acanthuriformes; family Acanthuridae; genus Acanthurus; species Acanthurus leucopareius. The sequence continues at coordinate 4,265,348 of JAQMCX010000053.1, read as the reverse complement.
TGCAAACCAACAATGCATTTTGAAAAGACTGTTTGTTTGTACGCTGTTTATATGCTCTGTGAGTGTTTGTACAGGTGCGAGTGCGTTTAACGAACGTAAATGTGAGAACATGAACTTCTGTCCAGTCTGTCAGTGGCCTTTTAACGTTCTCATCGTGTTAGTCACATACTGTGCTCTGATTGGTCAGATCCCCCCCCTAGCCATCCTTCTCATTGGAGAATATAATGATGATGATTGTATTTACTTCTCAACTGCCCTCAAATCTGGATGGGAAGGGGGGTTTTTTTTGTTTGTTTGTTTGTTTGTTTTTTGTTTTTGCACTGTACAACGAACTGATTTTAATGTCAAACATTGCAATGATCGGTTACTAAATAAAGGTCTCATTTTCATAGACTTTTTTTTTTCCGTTTTTGCTGTTTTCTATATGTGCTGGTGGTGAATCTTATCTTTGAACTTGATGAACCTGAATCTGATCTGTGCAGCAGGAGGCAGAAGCATGTAAAGCCCTGCTGGTTAACTGTCTGTTCTCAGAATGAGAAAAATGCAGCTTAATAAACGTTTGGGTATCTGTAAGCCTGTAAGACACAAGATGTGAAAGAAAAAAGATTTAATTCTCTAATTTAGACTGACTGAAAAACATGTTTTGTACTTAAAACATTATTGAAATAAATGCAGAGAAATTGTCTTTGATTTTAGTTTTTGGTCAAATTTTCCTTTGATCACGAGGACACGTCGCTGCAAGTCTGCAGAGACTCTGACGTCTCTGTTTCTGTAAATCTGTTGCTTTTATAGAGTTTGCAATATTTATTCCAACCTTCCTAGATCTTGCATCTGACAAATAACCACCGCATTATAATAAAAACACTAAATCTTGCTGTAAAATGAATTAAACAGACCTAAAAATTAACATTTTCTATCAGTAACTCAAAAGAAATGAGCAAATTCCCTGTTATAACTCTGATTAGAAGACAAGAAGTGCATGAATGTGTACAAAATTATATTTATTAAAATTTTTAAATAGAAAAATACAGTATTTGTTTACACAAATATATCTGCACAAACAACTTTTTCACTCTGCCAGCACAGATGTTCGAGTTTACACCAACGAACGGCTGCTGCTGCTGCTGAGCCAGCAGCTGTGGAACATGGAGGAGTATCAATGTAAAATTAAAGTGGTTTGGCTTCAGCCTCACAAAAACAGCAGTGACTGTTAACACTGATTCCTGTTTCTGAAAGGCTTTAACAACAAAAACTGAAGAAACAAGTTCACACACAATATCGCTTGAGAAACCAGGGGCATAAATACAAAAGAAACATGTTGAAGAATGAAACTTGACCTCCATGCAGCTGTTAAGTACTGCGTTGTAGTTTCATGCCTGCAACAGCGAATGTTCTCAGTTAAATGATGTCTGGGTTGTTTTCAGTAACAGTATAAGTGCAATTAATAAAACTTTAAAGGCTTCCCTCTGATTGTCTTGGAGTTCATACACCTTGTAGGAGGCAACTATTTCTCATCTGACATCAAAGTACACAAAACCATTTAAAAAACTGTTCGGCCAAAGTCTGGCACGGAGTTATAAAATGTAAACGTGACATTAAAATGCTTTAAAAAGTAAAAAGTCATATCATGTTGGAGGATAAAAGTCCTCAGCCCTCTGTCACATGAAGCTCCCTGAATTTCTTTGCTGTCTTGGTCACTGTCCTCATCCTCTTCCTCCAATCACAGCAGAGGAGGTCAGACTTTGCCTGAAAACCTTCGCACTACAGAGTTCTGCAGAGGACTGAATCAAAGTGGTCACAGTCAATAATGCTCCAAAGTCCTCACTGACACACAGAGTACAGCATGACTGAACTGTACGTCGTGTCTTCAGTAATGATAAACTCTGATCTGGTTGTTATCGTCTAGACCGAGCTGTACCAGGCCGCTCTTGGTCGGAGGAGTCTGATAGCGGGTGAAAAGAGGTCTGGAAGGCAGAGTTAAGGACAACGACTGAGTTCAAAGGGTTCTGGAAAAAAAAAAGCGTGATTTGAGGACAATTGAGGACAATCGTGTGAAGTGAAAAGAGGTTATGAAAGATAAAGTCATTGATTTAAACTCTGAAATATCCTCCCTGTTAGTCAAAATGTGCAACAGCCCCCTCACCTTCAACTCTACACATCATCTTGCTAGCTGCTTAACATAAACAATGCGATTATGTTTGATGCAGAAACATGCCATGAAGAAGAACAGGACCTTATCCATCAAGGTCGCTTGCTTGTGGATATATCAGAACGTCACTGTGCTCAAAACTTAGAGTGCAACAGTAAAACATATCTTGACCTTTCAGCCAGACTATGTTACTTATATAAGATGATGTTAGGAAGATCAACCTAGCATTGGCTTTTTTATTCTAGGTGACCAGTTAATTTTGCCACAGCGAGGTATCACACACACCAAAGGGCAAAATTGGGTTTAGGTTTGTTTTTTTGGTGTTTAGGTTTGTGACGTAGAAAACTTGTCTTGTCTGAATCTGCCTTTTTGAGTCGGTCTTTGGTGCACTGAGGTTCTAAGGAGGAAATTAACAGTCATGTTACTGACTGCTGATTTCAACTCCACTTTGCCTTTTTAAATGTAAAGAAAAAAACAAGACATGTTGAGACGGTTAAAAATTTGAATTTCACTAGACGGGCTCTTTAACACAAGATTGATAGCAATAAACTAAGGATCAAGGAAACCAATTCAGTAAAAAAAAAAATACTTAAAAAACAACTTCTGGGGGTCTGCAAAGACTTATTCTGGAAATAAATTGAGTTTTTTCATCAACCTGTTTTTTTATTTTCTACCCAATGACTGTAAGTTTACTGCATTTTGCCAGTTTCAGGGCTTTATAGTCATGAACTTGTAAATTGTAAAGGTATAAACATTGATCATATTAGCATGAGCACTGAGATGGAGGTTGAAAACACTAGACTATAAATTATAATACTCATATGTGTCAATGTGTGTAAATAAATATGTGATAAAAGGATACACGCTGGTGTCTTTCTTGCGCATCTCCAGCCACCTCTTGTTGCCATCGATCAGCCCCTGCAGCCTCTGGCCGTCGACCTCCGCTGACTTCTGCATGGAGCGCAGGCTGCGACCATGTTCGCTTAGATGGACACAGTGACACACAACTTTAAGACTGTTGTAAGTACATTTAAGACAGTGAAATGTGAATGTAATCTACAGAACATGGTACAGCCTGAGTTCAGGGGTGTTGCAGGTTACCTAGCAGGAGTGTATGGTGCGTAAGCTGAGGTAGGCCTAATGGTGCTGGAGGTGATTGGGTCCATAGCTGCTCCTAGTGCAAAACAACAAAACAACAGTTCAGGACCAACAACTGCGACAACAAATGACAGGAACCCCTTTTATTTAACAAGTCCCATTATTGGAGCAAAAAGACCCGTCTGTCGACATACCAGGGAAAATCTGGCTCCATCGGCTGTTGATGAGGTCCTCAGAGGCCCCCAGCCCACTGCTGATGGGGGTACTGAAGAGAGGGGGGGCGGCGGAGGTGCCTTGGGGCACCCAGCTCCAGGAAGGCTCTGAGAGCCTCACTGAGGGAGGCGGGGCTAAGGAGCTGGGGCCCAGGGTGTGCATTTGGGCCATGATGGGGGCAGAGGTGGCAGGGGTGGGAGCTGGGGTGGAGTGAGGTTGAAACAGAGGCAGAGGGAAGGCTGAATATGGTGAGGGGCTCTGCCTCTGAGCCAGTGAACCCAACGCAGTCAGGACGGTGTTGAGCTGGCCTGAGATCTGCTGCAGGGACTCTGCTAACTCCTGGACTTTGTCAGGAACAGGATGACCTCCTGATGAGAGAGAAAAAGACAAGAGCACATTAAAAATACAATAATCTGAGAAGAGTAAATAATATAACCACAATATAGAAATGACATCTGTATATGACAGGCTCTTCGTAGTTACCGGGCCCATCCGGTGGGTCCGCAGTGCTGCTGAGGTCAGACTCGGTCACATCAAAGGTCACCTTCCTTTCTCCTGCCAGCCGAGACAGATCTGCAAACAGTGGCTAACAGTGGCATGTTTTGCATGAATACATAGTACAAAAATCATAAAAGTGCTTCACAAAAGTGAGGAGCCGCTGATGCAGGTTGGGTATTTGGTATTTGGTCCTCACCCCTTCAGCTATAGAGCTCTCTAGCTGCTGGAGTTGTTCCTCCTTCTTCCGTAGGAGAGAGTTTCCTCTCTGAACGGTCTGCTGCAGCTCCACCACATTTCTGGCTTCCTAAGATCATTAAAGGAGACAGTAACCAGCACTTGAGACTTCTTTTAGATCAACCCCATCTCATCAGTCATCACAATGATTACTTTTTTAACAAGGGGGTGGATGGTGCTCCTCCATACCTGCTGTAAGTTTCGTATCATCTCCTTAGTCACCCCTCCTTCCTGGGTGGGGTTTTGGGAGGTGGTGGACTGAGCTGCCTGAAGAGCTGCCTGTCTCTCCATCAGCCTGCTGCTCTCCCTCTCCAGAAAGAGTTTGGTTCTTTGGATGGATTCGCCATGTGAGGAGATGTAACGTCTGAACCTGCACGCACAGAAGTGTGTGAGGTTAAATACACACTTGTGCCCAGCACTCATGGTCTGTCTTTTGAAGTATGAACACTCAGATCAACAGTGAACCTCTCATTAGAATAATTTTTTTATTTTTGAAAACCAGCAATGTTAAGACTGCTTTCAACAGTTTTTGAACTTAAGTTACTAAATCCTGAGGTGTACCTCAAGGTTCAAGGCTTGGTCCTCTCTTGTTTATTCTCTACAGGTTTTCCCTTGGTTACATCATCCTTTATTTTGATTATGATTCCACCTCCAGTCTTATGTCAGGGATGTCCAGCTCTATATTTCCCCTCTAAACTGACTCCAGCCTGACCAATTGCCTCGCTGAAACTGAATTTAAGCCAATTTCCTTAAACGTAATTGTCACAAATCTAATATAATGACAAATTTTCCCAGATCTCTCACCAAATGGATGCTAAACTTCTGCCTGACCATCCACAGCTCCACACTCTCCACCTCACAAACTAATTTTTCAAGCAAACAACAAATTCAATGCAAACTTCCTCTCTTTACTACCAAAGCCCCCTATATGGTCCCTTCCCACTCCTCCACCTACCAGACCTTCTCTACCACCACACTCTCTCCGACAGCCTCCATTCATCTGGCACAATCCCCTTGTCTCTTCAATCAAGGACCAAGCACCAGGCCTGGATTGACAGGGACTTCTTCACTCTGTTCCCACTAGAGCTTTTTGTTATATACCTTGTTATATTTAAAAACTTGATCAAAACCACCTTGAACTAATTTTGTTGAGTTAAATGTCCCATGCCTACTTGTTTTTTTTCAAGGTGTTTTAATTCTCTTGATTCTCTCTTAAAGCATATCCTGTAAAGTTTCTTCGTATCTTGAAAAGTAAAAACCATCTATGTACAAATACTAAGTACAAGCCATAAGTTATCATCACAGTATTCAAATTTGCTTTAATTTGGCCAACATTAAAACACCTGTACTGACACCTTTGTACTGCTGAGAAGACTTACAGCAGATCTGTATCCTGTAAGCACCAAATTACTAAAAACTGTGTTTAGCATAAAAACAAAAGTGTGTTCTCTGCTTTCTGTGTCTCCACTTACTCGTCCATGCTGCTGTGGCTGTCAGGTACAGGGGAGAGCGGCGGGTCGTCCAGGTCCTCCACATGTAGGTCTCCTCTGTCACTGGAGGGCGCTGTTGCCTCTGTTTTCTCTGCCTTCTTTTTGTCCTTAAGTTCTGTTCTTGGTTTGATGCTAACTCCTTCACCATGTTCGATCTCACTGGTTGGACAAATTAAGACTCTTCAGAATGTAAACTACCTTGTGCAGGAACACTGGACATCATTGCAGCTGCCTCAGTTCAATAATTACATTGTTTGAAACTGCTAAATAAGCAGTCGTAGTAAACAAAAAAAACATAGTTTGCAGAAACCATACCTCACTCTGCAACTGAGAAGGTCACATCTCTCCTGCAGCAGCACCACCTTGCTCTCCAGTCGCTCCTTGTCCACCTTGAACCTCCTGCTCTCTTCCTTGGCTTTGTCTCTCTCCTCCCTTAGCCTCTCCTCCTCCTCCTTGGCCTCCACCCTCTCCTCTCTTGCTCTCTGGATGATCTCTCTGGCTTGATGTTTCTCCTCTCTCATCCTCCCCAGCTCTTCCTTCAGCTGGTCTCTCTCCTGAATCAGCCGTGGTAAGGCCTGGACACACAAACACACTCACACTCAGGTGGAAATGTAAAGGGTTGACAGATGATTGACCAGGTGAGCATCTTCATAAATGTGTCCCACCTCTATCTGTCTGTCCAATTCATTGTCTTCTTCCTCAAGCTTCTTCTTCCTCCTCTTCAGATCTGATGCCTGATAAGACATAGAAACCATTAGTCTCTGTGCTTTAGGTTTGTCCATTAGTGATCAGATGTACAAACAACACAGGTTGCGAGACCTTGGTCTGCAGAATGGCCTCCTGACTCTTCAGCTCTTTCGCTCTTAGCTCCATCTGATCTGCCAGATCCTTCAGTTCTGACTCCTGATAAAGGAAATAAAATTTATGTACTCTCTGGAATAAAGTGCACATTATTCAAAAAAAGCTTTTTTTTTCAGTCTAGCAAAATATGTTTAGAAAAATATATAGTTTCTCTTTTTTCTTTGTACACTTGAGACATGTTTTTAATTCATTTTAATTTGGTCATCTCTTTTTAAATATTAATTTTATTTAAATTTGTCCTGTATATGAAGTCCCTTTTAGTTTTTATTATATTTAGTCATCCCTTTCCTATTTGTTTTCGTCAAGTTTTAGTTGACTAAAATGACATATACTTTATTCAGAGATAGTCAAGCTCATGAAAAAGGACATTTAAATATGCTTTTCATTGTCATTTGTAAAGTGAATTCCTGTCCATTTTTTTATCAAAAACAATAATTCACATTAACATAGTAACAGTTTTTGTTTATGGACATTAGTGTTGTCTCGTCATTCTCTCCTCTTAGTCATGGAGGAAAAGATTGTCAACGAATATATTTCATCTAGTTTTTGTGAGGAAATAAACACTAGTTTTCATGTAGAACTGTCCAACTCAAACAAAGCACAAATAGTAATACCAGGCAAAAAAAAGGATCTATAAGCCTGTTTTTTGACTTTGAGAGGTACTGCAATAGCCTGAGTTCAGCACAGCATTCTCAGTAAATTCACATCTCTCTGGTCTCACCCTGCGTGTGTGTTTCAGCTGTGTCTTTTGTATCTGTGTGTCGAGCTGCAAGCGGAGTTTCTCCAGTTGGACGGCGTGCGAGCTCTGAAGACGCTCTCTATCCTCCTGCAGAGTAGAAAGCAAGCTCTCCCTCTGAGCAGTCTCCTGAAGCACACAAACACACAAGATATTTTATAACTGGGGAGACTTTACAATAAGAACAACAGTATGAGGTTTGTAGCTCAAAACTATCTTTATAGACACTTCAGGCCTATATTAGTTTTGACTTTGGGAAAAAATGATTTGAGACTGAAGGTCTTTTTTATGTCTGCTGCAAACAGAAAAATAACACATTTGCATTCTGCTGTTTCAATTATTGAAAGACATGCAGGAGGAAAACATGCAGTAGCTGTTATGAGTCAATTTAAACCCTTTCTTTTCTTTCTTTCTTTGTATAATGATATGTACTTCGAACAGACATCTTGGCACATGGGACTATGTTTTAAGAGTGCAGATTAGCGTCTGTATTGTGCGCTGTAATGTGATGTTTGTGTTGTATGTATGTGTTGTTTTGAGGACTACAGATAGAAATTAGCTTTTTTACAAAATCTGGTACGCCCATCTTCTCATTTTTTGTAAATTATTAATGTAAGTGCACACCGTCCTTCCATAAATGAAATAAACTAAACTTAACTCTCTGACCTCATCCAGGTATTTCTCCCTGATGTTGTTCATCTCTCTCCTGTGGTCGTCTTTCAGCTGCTCCAGCTTCCTCTCATGATCCCGCTGCACTTCCTCCCTCACTTCCTGGAGAACATCAGCCAGCTAAACGGTGACAGTTAAAGTCGGTTTAAAGCACAAAACATTAAATTCAGTGAAGATGTTTGAGCCTTGACCTAAATTTCAATTAAAATAAACATGATGATGATGATGATGATGATGATACCCTTACAGGGTACAGGCTCTGTGTGTGGGTGTGTGTGGGTGTGTGCGTTTGTGTGTATATGTGTGTGTGCGTGCGTGTCCTCTAACCTCACGATGGTAGTCTGCCAGGTGCTGTTCAGGTCTTGGACTCATGTGTTCCCGCCTCCTCTCTGCAATCCTGACCTTTATGCAGATAAAAACAGAGATAGACAAACAGATCATTGAACTTTTGAGTTCAATGATCTGTTTGCATTCAAGTCCAGTGCCACTATGTAAAGAGAGAGAGAGCATGAAAGACAGAAAGAGAGCATGTTGTTTCAAGATATTTACCGCATTAAAACAACATGGTCATAAATTACTCAGAGATCATTTGACAGATTTAAATATTAAAAGTCTTAATGTTCAGGGTTTCAAGCTATTCCTTTAATGTCTTTCTAAAACTTGGGCCCCACTGTGCGGTTTGACAGTAGGGTGGGTCACTCGAACTTGTGTAACACAACGTGTAGCCACCTACAAAAAGGCTTCCGGCTGATCTTCACCCTACATTAAGTGTGAAAAAGCAGGTATATGCCAACCCTGCACATCCGGCGATGAGATTGGAGTTGTTACAATTATGAAACCAGCATTGAATATTCCTAAAATACTGCCTAAAAATCTGGATCGAGTGTCCACGAGTGCACAAGTCTGCACACTGATCTGATGCCAAGTTGTTTATTTATCAAAGACAGGACATTGCTACTTCAAAGCAGTGCACCGTGCACCTGTATGCAACTAAACTGATGTTTGACTGCACAAGTTGCAAACTTCTACAGATACGACTGACATGTGTAACTTTTTGTACATCCATAACATAAAACCCATACAGTTAGAAGTATATAACAGTCAAACGATGATAAAGAGCTAATAGATAGGTACATATTTTTAACAAACTGGTACTTGATTGATGCCCAATATCTACTGATATTTAAAGTTCAAGTATCAGAATCAGTTTCTGGAGGTAAAAATGGTATTGATACATCTCTTATTAAGATATCCAGCATGAGCTGTGCAGATAAAAATTCTCAAAACAAGTCCTGCCTTGCAAAAAAACAAATTTAACATGCTGAAATTTGAATGACAAAACAATATTGAAACCAGAAATGAGCTGGAAAAAAGGAGCTCAGCAACATCCTCGGTCACCTCCTGTTTCAGGGAGTTTAGTTTCTCCTCCCTCTCTCCCTGGAGCCTCCTCTTCTCCGCTTGCAGCTCCTCTTTCAGCTCTGCCTTCAGACACTCAATATCCTGTCTCTTCTGTGCCTCCAGTCTTTCGCGCTCCATCACTCGTTCTTCGTCGAGAGTGATGCGTAATTCTTTGATAATGACTTCACTCTCATCCCTGAGAACAAGACGCACACTTTAATGTCAGTTTGGGGATATTCAGATGTTTTGATGTCTGAGTATTTAATAAGTAAGTATTAAGTAATAATAAGACACTTGCTAGTCCTCGATCACCAATGCAATCAGACAAAAAAAATGACACTAAAAGTCTGTACAGCGGATTTGACCTCACTTTTAAAAAAGTAACTAGAGAACCCTTGTTTTCTGATTTAAGATGTGTGTTAGACCTGAGTCTGTCTTGCTGCCTCTCCCTCTCCCTCTGGACAGATTCTTTGAGTTCCTTTAGTATCCTATCAGACTCCTCGTTCAGCCTGGCCTCCTCTTCGCTCCTCTCAGACAGAAGACGCTGCCGCAGAGTCCTGGCGAGACACACACACATGCATTTACGAATAAAGTTAAATGGTTCAAGTAAAGTGCAGGTTTGTTTACATGATTTTAAACCAAATGACTTTTACAAACTCAAGCTTTTTGACCCTCTTAGTCATAATGATATAATATTAATGTGCACAATTGTCATTTTTTGGCTGCAAGTGTGAACGCCGACAAACTGGGAAACTGTGGGATAACTCGTATCTAAATTTAAAAGATGTCTGTGACTTGACTGGAGGCTGTAATGTAGGAAGGTAGTCAAAGTTTAGAGTTAAACTCTCCTTGCCTACCTCAGTCTTTCCTCACTATCCTCTTTCAACTGCCTCTCCTCCTCCTCCTCCTCTCTCCTCAGCTCCTCCTTGAGGAGACTCATTCTCTTCTCTTTCTCCTTCAGGAGGTGCTCCCTCTTCTCCTCCACTTCTCGATCAGCCCTCCTCCTCTCCTCCACCTCCTTCCTCTTTTCTCCCTCCTCCTCTCTTTTCTCTCTGTATCTCCGGACTCTTGGACTTGTCTCTTCTTCTTGTGGGCTCCCTCGGCTTTGTAAGGGGGGTTCAACATCTTCAAGATGCTTGTTGTCAGTGGGGGCCAACCGGCCTCTGGAGGTTTCAGGCCTTTGAAGCCCCAGAGACAAGCCAAGGCCTTCTGTCATATGGAGGCCAACACCTTGCTCTGAGAGCGAGGACGAAGAGCTGGACTGGTGGAGGACGAGCCGGTCAACTTTTGGATCTGGAGGGTTGTCTTTGATAGCAGACTGCAAAAGCCTGAAAGGGGACAAAGGTGTTATACTGATACAGAGGTTAAATAAATGCTGTAAATGTCCTCAGACTGTGCTCAACCTGTAGAGAAATTTTGTCTAAAGAAAGGTTGTCTATATACTCTGAATACTCATGGCCTTCTTTTGACACCGTGGCTACATGATTACCAAAATAAAAGTAGTGGTTACAAAAAAAAAAAAAAGCCTAGCAACTGACAATTTTCATAAGTGACAATTTGCTGACAGCCCTGATGAAATAAAAACAACAGATTTTTTTCAGAAAGGCCTTTAAAGGCTTCTAAAATAAAATTTAGGACCACCTCTTGTGCACACTTCTTCAAGAGATACTTCCCATAAAGATAGTGAAACCTATTCTGAGCACATTAATTCTTTTCCAGGGATATTATCAAACAGTAGCAAACCTTTTGGCAGCCTTCGCCCTGTTTGTTTTTGCTGTCTCCTCATTCTCCTTTTCTTCTTTTCTTTCCTCCTCATCATTTTTCTCTAGTGGACTAATGGTGCCAGACAGGTTGTTGATGTCCAGAACTTTATCTGACAGCTTAAGGATACAAAGCCAGAGTCATTACAAAAGAGACCGATAATAAACAGCTGAATGAATGAATAAGTGAGGGTGGATGGATGGATGTAGCACTATATGATTAGAGTACCTTGACATCTATGGAGGATGAATCCTCTTCAATGTTTTTACTGACTGCAGACCTCTGCAATAACACACACAGACACACACATCAGCACATTCAGTAACAAGGTAACAAGTCTAAAGGTAAACACAGGTACACACGTGTCTGCAAACAAAATTGCACACAGGCAACAAAAACACTGAAGCGTGTGGTCTTTTTCGAAATACACAAGAGGAACACACAGCAGAAGGCAAAAAGCAGAGCGTTCGTGCAAACGCAACCAAGGTCGATGAGCTGGCAGGTGTACTGCAAAATCAGACAGCCAAGTAATCAGTTGTTGAAACAAGCAGACACTGAAAATGGAGGTGGCGATGGTGTCTGGTCAAATCAACAGCCAATTCAAGGCAGACAGACATCTAGAAGCCTGTGTGGTCAAAGGGGAAAGGCATCAGAGCTGTCCAACCCAGTCCTCAGGGGCTCCAATGGTTTGCCCTTTGACCTACTGACATTTCAATGTGCAGGTGATAACATCCAGACTGGGATACACCGGTACAAGACAGCCCCTAAGGCAGTGGAGTTGGACTCTGGCAGCTACATGCAGATATCAGGCAGGGTTGGGTGGTGAATGCAGGGGTTTGTGGTGTGTGAGCACGCAGGGAGGCAACACTGAACCCTACCTCTGCAGAAAGGGGGCTCTGATTTGTCACATTCTTCGTCTCGCCAGCATGAGTATTTTTCTCTTGGTCAAATGTTTTAGGGTCAGTCAGCATCGTCCTCTCGCCTAGCTTTGCAGGTCGGGCTCGAGGCGTTTCACTCTCAAAAACCTCAACGACTTCCTCATCACTCTCCAGTGGACTCTGGGGCTTTTGGGCCTCTGATTCTTCATCTACCTCTAGTCCCTCCCCCTCCGTCTCTACCCCTTCACTCTGTACACATCTCTCTATCACCTCCTCATCACTCTCTGACAGCTTCCTCTGGCTCAGGGAGCATCTCTCTAGAGCCTCATCGCTCTCACAATCCTCCTCCTCTTTTTCCTTTTCTTTCTCTGCTTCGCTGCTTGTCTTAACTTTCTCTTCCTGGCTCTCATCCTGCCCTTCCTCTACATCTGAGCTTTCCTCAACCTCATCTCTCTCTTCGTCACTTTTGTCCTCCTTCTGACTCCCCCCATCATGATCACTCATTAAGCGTTCCTCCACAACTTCGTCGCTACCTTCCTTCACCTCGTGTTTTCCCTCCTCTTCACTAATCTCATCTTCTTCCTCCATTAAACTCTCCACAGCCTCATCGCTCTCCACATTTTCTTCTCCGTCTTCAGACTCACTGTGCTGCTTTTCAACACAGCCCTCTACTTCCTCATTGTTGTTGTTTTCCTCTCTTCCATTACTCCCCTGCTTCTCACTCTGTTCCATCTTTTCTGGCACTCCACTATCCCCCTCATCTTCCTCTTCTTCGTCCCTCTCATTCATCCCTTCGTCCTCTCCTTCCCCTCCTCCTTCATCCTCTCCATTCTCTCTCTGAACATCCTCATCTTCCAACTCCCCTTCCTCCTCCTCAACTTCATTTGGTTCCTCTGCCACCTCAACCTCATTTGGTTCCTCTGCCACCTCCTGTGGAGCAGAGAGTTCCTGTGCAGAACTACTGGGACCTGCTCCCTCCTCACTGACATGGTTTCTGCTGCCCGCCAGTGTTGACAGGTGGAGGTGGCGGCCCCTCAAAGAGTCCTTGTTGGAGGGAAAATGGGAAGAACAGTCCATCCATTCCAAACAGAGGCACAAAGGAAGGCGTGCAGAGACACAAGGGAGAGAAAGGACGGAGGAGGGCAGGTGAGGGACAGAGGCAGACAAAAAGTTTGTGACCCCTGCTGACAGACGGTTTGAGAGGTGAGGGTCGTAAGAGCTTGACACACATGCATGCAGAACTGACGGAGCGTGCATTTTTCAAGGACAATTTAGTCATATTGGACAACGAACACATGTAAAATAACCACAAGAGGAACAAATAAAAACATGCATTGAAAATTATACTAATGTTCTTGTTCCAGGTCTCGCTTACACTCTAACACAGACACACACACACAAACACACACACACACAGGAGCAAGTTTGTTTGATAAATGTGATTTTCTTATTTGAGCATTTCTCCTTCAATGCCCCAATATCTTAAAAAAAAAAAAACTGAATCTATAGGCATTATTTCTGCTTAACCATTGGGATATTGTGTAGTTTCAATGCAAAGAATAAATCCATTAACATTTTTTATTGGTTGGTCTTTTAAAAAATGTACAAGATTGAAAAAACAGTCTTGGTTTCTTGGAATCTAATGACAGTGGTGGGGAGTTGTACTTGTCTATCCTTATGAAGATCAACACCAAAACCAGTGGGACATTTTATAGTGTTCAGTGTTTTGATGGGGAACACACATGCTCCTGTTTCAGACAGCAAAGCAGTAACAGTGACAGTAGGAAGATAACAGGACAAAGAGGAAGACACAGTAGCAGCCGTGCCCATAGGACAGATCCCAGCAGCACAGTAGCTACATGAACACGTCCGGAGTCACGGTGCAAAGGTGAGAAGTTCAAAGGTCAAAGAGTTCACATGAGAGAAAGAGAAGGAATAACAGATGGTTTAGAATCACATGAGACAACACGAGAAGTCCACTATGGTAGTGATACACCAAGGATGTGTAGAGAAACCTGAACATTTTAGACTGCTCTAAAGTTAAAAATAAGACTGCATGTACATGTTTATTGTATATTAGCATCCATATGCTTTATTACGAAGTTTATTCATTTAATAAGTAAAACATATTCTGAAAATAGAGTTAAAAGTAATCAAGGCTGCATTTTTTCCCAGGGAGAAGTACTTAAAACTACTGTTTTTCCCGATATCATCTGGTCTTGCTCAAAATCTCTGCTTTAAAGATACGGTAGAAACAACTCGTAAACTTCCATAATTATGAATTAACTCAGTATATCAGGGCTTTGTAGGTGACTGACAAGTAATTACTTTTTTAAAAACCGTAAAAAAAATACTACGGCCATTCCAGGATGATGGTATAAATAGTGAACAGAACAGAGATGGCAGAGAAAAACAGACGGACAAAAACAAGGCTGAGAACAGCTGCAAAAGTGGACTGTGTGTGTGTGTGTGTGTGTGTGTGTGTGTGTGTGTGTGTGTGTGTGTGTGTGTGTACGAGTGTGTTTGTGCCCGTGTGTGCGCGTGTGTGCGCGTGTGTGCGTGTCTGTTTTTACCTGTTTGGATGGTGGATCAGGACTGTGGTCTCCAGACAGGGCCAAGT
>JAQMCX010000053.1:4190431-4236354 GCA_029814765.1 Acanthurus leucopareius | reverse complement strand
AAATTTTTTATATTTTTATTTAGATATATATATATATATATATATATATATATATATATATATATATATATATATATATATATAAAAAATTAAAAATTACCTTTTTAGGAATATAACGACAAAGTTAGATAACCCAAACGCTGTTGGTTTTAAGATTTTAATGAGTATCCGAGGTCATATGAGAGAGAGAGGATTTTGAGAGGGCCATCATTGATCACAAAGTCCCTTGCACAAAAGCAATATGAATGCAATCAGTTCTACTTAAGAGGGGCATCCAATAACATGTGAGACAGCTGTGATTAATGAGCTGTACAAAGTGGTCCATTGACAAACTTTTGTCTCGTTGTGCATTATTAGCAAAAAGTCTGCTTTCCTGTTACAGTTCCCTCAGGCTGAAACCTTTCAGCACTGTCCCATCATAGAGCCACAAGAGGCTGCAGACTCACACACAGACACATTATAACCACGCAACCACATACTCACATTGGTAATCACACAAATATGATTCATCATGATCATTTTCATGTTGTTTTTGTAATACTTTGGGGGTTATAAACTATGGCATTCATGTGACATAAAGACTTGCATGACACACTCATACACACTGACACGGACACATTTGGACACCTAACCACATTAACAGTGAGAACAGCATCAGAAATAAATCAAAGACTTTATCAGTGTGTCTCTGTCAGAGTCTGATTTGCTGCATTTTCTAAATAGGATAGATTGTTGTCATTAAACTGGAAAAAAAAAATATGCTGAAGTCAATTTTGGAGAAAAACTGAATTTCTAATCGGTATGATTGTAAAGCTCCAAGAAAAGAGCCTATGAATAATAAAAGCAGTCTTTTGCTGTCTTCATCTGTCCACACCCAGTAACACTGGGTTGATTAGGATGTTATTAATGTCCTACTCTTTGATCAAGACAAGCTCCACTTAAGACTTTAGGCTATAAGAAACAATAAGAAATGCAAACAGGGATTTTTAAATGCTCCGAAAAGGTTGTTTTTGTGTGCGTGTGCATGTTTGCGTATCCACAATTCTTGGGCCAGCTTTCATGTGCAGCTGTGATTAGTGCATGTCAGCGGCACTATGAGTATTGTAATGGATGAGGTGGGCTTGGAGGTCCCCAGTGAGAATCTCATGGTATATAAAACCGGCTTAATCGTGGACACAAGCAGCGACTCCTAACGCTCAGATGTACATGTACCACAGTGAGTGAGTGGGGGAGACTTTTTCCTTTAGCTTTATGTTGCAGGGCAAAGTTGTGGGTTTGGTTCCCCACGGGTGTTGCAGTAAAGACACGAGCTGCTACTTGTGGTCAGAAGTGGAAAAGCAAACTGGAGTGAACAAAACTATTCAAGGAAGAGACAAACCAGCGAATTAATTCATATTATTTATCTTGGAGACCTCCAAATGATGAATGGTAAGTAGTTTTTTAATGTAAACATGTCTGAGCTCAGTAAATAAAAGATGCATTCATGTGCTGATAAATCAAAACAAAAATCTGCTATCTTAATGTGAACAAATATTTAACTCACATCTTTCCTCGAATCCTTGCTCCTGTCTTCTACTCTCCTCTCCTTAGATCCTCAGCTGTCTCAGAGCTGTGAACTCACTCTGCCCTGCTGTGCAGACAGGGGGTCACTGTCGAACACCAAGGCCCCCCAGGTGAGTGGGGTGAGGGTTCAGCTGGAGATGCAAGCACTTTGGCAGCAGTTTGACCAGCTGGGCACAGAGATGATTGTTACTAAAGCTGGAAGGTAAAAATAACACACATAATTGTATTCTTCATTACCTTTTGTTGCACTTTTCTATTTGTTTCTACTATATTTTACCGTGTTGTGTTTGCAAACTGCAGGCGGATGTTTCCAACATTCCAGGTGCAAATCTCTGGGATGGATCCTGCTGCTGAATACGTCTTGCTCATGGATTTCATCCCTGTTGATGATAAAAGATACAGGTAGGACTCACATATAGAGTGAGGTGTGCAGTGTGTTACAGAAAAGTGTAACTTTTTGCAACAAACAGTAAATCTCTTAGCTCATTTTCTGATCTGTTTAAATACTTCCATTACTTTATTGGACTATAATTGCCCACTTATGACCTAGATCTGTGCCAGTTCCCCCTCTTCAAACTCCATCATACTTCATAATGATTATTTTACATATTTAAAAAAATGTGTGCATCAGATATGCTTTCCACAGCTCATCCTGGTTAGTGGCAGGGCGAGCGGATGTTGTAGCCCCAAGCAGGATGCATTTTCACCCAGACTCACCTGCCTGTGGAGCCCAGTGGATGAAGCAGACTGTATCGTTCGACACTCTCAAGCTTACCAACAACCTGCTGGATGACAACGGACACGTCAGTCAACGTCTTTAAAATCCTGCATGCTTCTGCTAATAGGAGGAGAAAGGACAAGCAACGAACATTGAAAACAAAGTGGTCTTGTCTTCCATTATGAAAGTACCTAAATACATGTCTCTTATCCAATTTTCTTCATGTCAGATGATCCTGAACTCCATGCATCGCTACCAACCGCGCTTCCACGTGGTGTTTGTGGATCCAGCTCCCAACAGTCACTTAAATGCATACAGGAACTTCTGCTCTTTCACCTTCCTTGAGACACGTTTTATGGCTGTAACTGCATATCAGAACCACAGGGTAGGAAAATCCAGTATTAGGAGGTTTCAAATCAGATTTTACCCAGGCCCATTACATATCTGTTTGACACTTTTTAATCAAACATATGCCTGACACCTTTTTTTGTAATGATTGGAAGTTTAATTTTTGCATTAACTGATGGATTAGGGTGCAATTTCTTCGCTTTCTATCATACTTATCTCTCACACACCTCTCTCTCTCTCTCCGTCTCTCTCTCTCTCAGATCACCCAACTAAAAATCGCGAGCAACCCGTTTGCTAAAGGTTTCAGGACAACTGACCCCCAGGATCGGTGAGTGTCTAACACCCATTCAGTCAGGTTGAAATTCAGTTTGCCTGATTAAGAAACCAGCTGAAGTCATGACTAGATCACAATCAGTCTTTATCGCTGTTATCAGTTGGCACATAGTGATAGGGCAGCCTCACTGATAGCTAATCTTTGACCTTTGTATGCAAAGAGGGGTTCAAACATGTCAGATTTGTTAGCCATGTATGGCAAAACTGTGAGAGACATATTAATGGTGATTTAAAGAGGATAATATATTTTGGTTTGGACATGTTTACCAGTGTGCACATACGCCACCATGTGTGGAGTGAATATTTGTACGTGTGTGTCTGTGTGTGCATGTGTGCGGGTGTGTACAGAGTGGGTAATTCAGGGCACCTTGCACTGTGGTGTCCACCAGAGGGCAGAGCTAAGCCCCTTATCACCAAACCTGCAGAGCAGAGAAGCTGGGACTCAGAGACTTCAACCAGTAAGTAGGCCCATCCCTCTCTGTATATTACTGTATGTGCATGGTATAATAACTTAATATATTTTATAATGCTCAATACATTTGTTTTATTTAGCTTTAATTTTAATATATAACACATTTTCATCTAAACTCAGTTACCACAGAGGAACAGTCCTTTACAAAATTCATTTGCTTTTGGGGTAAAATTCTCATGCTGGTTTACAATTCTCTGATTATTTTGGATATATTTGCTGATAACGTACTTCTAATAAAAGATGGATTAAATAAAATATTCTCAAACACGAGTGAAATCAGTCGTGCTTTGACCCTCCGCCATTTTCATCAGTCTTACTCCTTAATTATGGCACTAGATGGGTAAATAGGCAAAATGTTAAATGTTTGGATCAGTAATGGGCTAACAATTTTGATTTATTAAATAAAGGATAGAACCTTGGACTAAATGCTAATCATTACCTGTCCAACTGCATCTTCAGGACAGGAGGACGCAGCCTTACTGATGGTTGATCAGCGTGGACAGTTTCACCAATGTAAAGACTCTGCCAGACTCACTGTGGAGAGGAAAGAGGGGCACAACACGTTAGTACCTGGCTCCTTCCTCCCTATTCCTTCATACTGGGACTGTCCAGGGACATCTTAGGAAAGAGGCGCTCTGTCATTGGGAAGGATAAGCAACTGATTGAGCTTTTAGGTAGAAATGGATCTACTGCTTGCCTCCTCATCTGATATCATGCTAACTCTATTGTGTGCTTTATCAATAATGTGTATGGCTTGTGGTCCATTTAAATAAAATAAAATATAAAATACATAATATTATTTCACAAGATATGGTAGGGGTATTATGCATGATACATGTGTTCATCAGGATGACATGTCTATGGCAAAGTGATAGATTTTAACCAGTGATACTGTATGAAAAATCACATAATACAATACAAGCACATAAATAACAGTAAAGGACTTTAAAAAAAGAGGACAATGTATAATTTACATAAACAAAAAATATTTGAATTTACAAACTCACACCTGAGAACAACATATACACTATTGTAAGTCTCACTATTATAAAATCATGTGTTGATTTCTCTAGTGACGTGTGCAACAGCAATGCATCCAATTTTTTGTTTTTTTGTTTTTTGTTTTGTCTAAGAAAATAAAATGACATTCTAAAATGTTGTTGTCTGATTTTTGCCCCCTAAATTAGACTAAAATAAATCTGGACATGCCTACAATGAAAATGTGTTGAGGGTGATACCGACGTCTGTGATCCGCGAATGAAACTTCATTACCCAGAATTCAGAGTACACTTGAGTAATTTCCTGAAGAAGCAACGAGAGTTGTGATGAGACCGCGCCTTCAAATTAAAAGACCTTTGGCCTATAAATAACAAATAATATATAAAATACATATGATTAAAAACATGTAAGATGTCTATCAGTTTTATAATATCCGAAGTCGCCTTTTCGCACTAATAATGTGATGTATTTATTAGAAAAGTGACGATCAGCCCATGAAGATAAACTTTTACAGGATAGTTTCATGCGGTCTTATTTTGCAGATCCTTACCGGATGTTGCTTGGTTTTGTGTTGAGTCTTAACGATGATGCTCTCGCAGCTCTGGAGGATGCGGCAGGGTGGATGGAGGTGCAGGAGGAGGTGAAAGACTGGAGGGCGGAGAACGGAATGAACGGGTCGGTAGCGCGAAAGGATGCGGATTACGGTAGCCCGCCGACCTGCCTGCCTACCGGCGATGATTGCGGTCGTCTGACATAAGTATGTGCGGGGAAAACGACACAGGCCTGCGGTTTGTTTATACACTGTGCCCGGAGTGGGAGCTTGTAATTTAGCCGTCGCCTCTAATTATCCGTGACACGGAGGGTTGCCTGGTTTAATTGTGAAGGTGCTTTGATATCCAGCTAAGTACTAGCCTACATGTTACCTTGTCTTGGTTTACATTTGTGTCATTCCCCACTTTGTCATTTAACGTCAAGAAAGAGGAACAATGACCCGGTCCATCTTCATGTTTGTGGCTCAACTGCCATCATGCCTTTAGCAGTCATCTTAGCATCATCACCACCTGATCTCCACTCTCGTGTCGCTGCGGATCGGATGTCAAACTGAACGGAGCGCCATAAAGTCAAAAAACAAACATACCAAAAACATAATTTTTTTACCGATTTTCGACATGGAGGCGTCGACGTTACAGCCTCGTCGGTTGACGGGTCTGTTCATATGGACGACGTTGTGTCTGATTAGCAACGGTCAGTCCGCGCCGGACGCCTCGGGCCTGCCTTTAGCCATCCGCGTGCCACTGCGGCAAGGCGCTCGCGCTGAACCGCCACCTGCAGCCGTTGCTGCAGCCGCCTTGAACCGCGAGAGCAGCAACAGGGGGAAACATTTCGCGCGCAGGCGGAGAGGAGCGGCAGCGGGCGGCATCAGCTTCGTGGATATGATTGATAACCTGCGTGGAAAGTCTGGTCAAGGATACTACGTGGAAATGGCCGTGGGATCTCCTCCACAGAAGGTAAACATTTTATTTACATGGGAGGATTAACGTGCTGTCAACTCCTGCTTTTAACTCCTTAATTTTAAGTCTAAATGAATGAACTGGTGCACATTTTTCACCTACACAATCTATCACAATAAAAGCAGATCAATTATAAAGAGTTACTCTCTTTGCAATACAGTCCAAAAAAAGTCAGTTATCAGAATCAGAATCAGAAATACTTTATTGATCCTCGAGGGGAAATTGCCTTTGTTACAGATGCTCCCATTCAGACGTCTTAAAAGAAGTAGGAAGTATAAATATCAAATATCAATAAAATCAAAACATAAGTACTAATGTAAGATAGAATATATCTAGACACCAAAATATAAATATGAATGTACATTTGTTGTGTACCTACTTATTCTGACTTTAATAATGACGTTTAGTGTGACCATTCAGTAGCCTGTAATTAATGATAACCCCTATGGTTCTCCTTGCATAATATGATTTAATGTCTGCTCACTTCTTCTAAAGAAATTAGATAAAAAATAATTTGATTTACTTAATTGGCTTAAATGTTTTTACACCAGCAGGTTCAACTCAGATTAATTAACACTAAATACTGTTTTTACTTCTGTTATGTATCAGTCTGTCTGTGTGTTTCTTACTTTAACTATACAAGTTATTAAAATATAAAAACAGTATTTTATAAACCTAACAACTCTTTAAGAACCACACACAAACACCTTAAAAAAACTCAGTTTTAGGTGTAAATTTGCAACTTAAAGGGCGGTGGCATCACTAAAATCTTTTAAAGCCCATTGTTGACAAATTCTCACTGTGTGTTTTTTGCTAATGTCAATGTCTTCATACATTAAAATGAATAATATAACATTTCTACTGTTGGATTTTTTTAAAATTGGGAATTCAAGATCAAAGTCTTTTATGCAAAAGTAATTCTGATATACTGCTTGACTGTCCAGTAATTTTAATATTCTTGTAGCAATAGATGGCCTGTGTGGTCTTTCTGTGTGTGTGTGTGTGAGAGAGAGAGAGAAAGTGAGAGAAAGGACTGAATGACACAGACAGATAATGAAACCATTAATTCTACAGAGTGAGGAGTGCCAGCTGGGTGCAGCTGCGGTGTACAGGCTGGCACACAGAGGGCGACGTGCAGAAGGAGGCAGAGAAAGTGATTAGGAGTTAGAGGAGGAGAGGGAGAGGGGAACGGGAGAGAGAGTGAAACAGTATTAAAGAAGTGACCTGAGAAAAAGTAAGAGAAATTAAGGGGGACAGGAAGTGAATGTAAAGGAGAGAAAAAGAAGAAGGGGGAATGAGGAAGCCAGAGATTTGTGCTTGGCACAAATGGTGCACAACAGAGCGCAAACGTCATTGCTAGCTTCAGAACGACGCAGTTGCCAATTTCACGCTATATCATTGGGAATGTACTTGTGTTTTGAAATGAGAGGAGCCCTCTGTGCACGCAGCCTTAACCTGTTCAAATGCCTTCCTCTCTTTGGTTTCACTTTGTGCAGAGCCAAACAGGCTAATTTCTCCAACCGATGTGCTACAACAAAACACACTGCGAAAACTATGGCCTCAGATACTCATCGATGTCCCGACACCGGCTGACAACTGACCGTTGGTCCGGTTTGTCAGCCTTTCAGCCGACAAAACTTATTCAAGGGGACTTAGTGTCACTTTTGATACTAGCCAGCTTTAAAAACTCAGTGCTACAGACATATTTAAAAATCTAAATGCTGGATGACGAGTGCAAGAGTAGGGGCTCTTACAATCAACTGGAAGTCACTAATCTCAAAAATGTTGATATCACTTTGTCCTTCAGTTCCTGTAATGCAACCTGCACTCCCCAAGCTGACTGCCGAAGTTTTAAACACGCCTGTTATCTGCTGGAATGTGACAAATTGTTATTGAATTTATTTTAAAGCTGCTATATTTAAATGTAGAACAAATTTTTGCATTGGCAAAGCAAACGTGAATCAAAAAACAAAAGGAAATGTTTACAGAAGAACAGAAGTATTGTGATCTTCGTGTTTCATACGCTCAGAGACACATGCTGAGGCTTTTTATACTTATTCTCAACAGTTTTTTTCAATTTTGGAAAATATTTCTTGGAAATCATTTGAAATTATTTTACTAGATTTCACCAAAGTAGAATGTGTAAAAATGAGAAATAAAACAAAAAATTTGAATGAGTCTTTGAGTGTGTCTTAAAAGACTGAAATAGTGCATTTTCTTACATATGTAAATATAATTGAAAGGGGTTAATATATGCTGACATGTCTAAATGTTTCCTTTGTTCACATTAAACGCCTTATGCACATGAAATAACAACATTAATTACAACATTAAGATGTCACTTTTTACAACACATTTAATTAAGCCTTTCATTAAGTAGTACATTGATCCTCAGAGACTTCAGGGGAAACATGACATACAGTAATGTAACAGCAGTCAGGGGTCAGTGAACATCTCATTCATTAAAATGACCAATCAGGATCGATTTTGCCATTTGTAGACATGTAATAAATCATTAAGACCTCTTGAACCAAATGATCTAAATGTATTTGAGGCTTTAATGTGTTTTAAATGCCACTTCATCCAGTTTAATATAGCTTTATGTAAATAAATGTATCAGTCTGTGTATTTAAAAAAAAAAAAACTGAAATCATCGTAATAGAAGAAGTGACGAAAGGCTTGCATCTTACTTAAGATACTTGGTAATGCAAAAGTTGTGGAAATCACTTCAACTAATTGAACCACAATTATTTTCTTAAATGTTGTGCGCTGTTCTGATAACCACTGACTGACTTCTCCTCGAAAATGGAGGGGGAAGGGCAAACGGCAAGATGAGGCAGGCACTCTGCCAGCGAGGGCAGGAAGGCAGAGAGATAGAGAGAGCAGGGAAAAACATAATGAGGTCTCACTGTGTCAGGATGCAGCCTTTTGGTGTGTGTGAGTGTTTGTGCAGTTGTGCATGAAAGAAACAGATCTGGCCTGAGCTGTCAGCAAATCTCTGGCCAAGAGAGGAAGAAAGAGTGTGTACAGCTTTGGTGCTGACAGCACTGGTGTTTTGTGTAAAGACAGTACATGTATATACAGTCTGTCAATGACGAGGATGCAGAATGAATGGACAGGGTCAGTACTTATTCTGGGCTTTCAGGCCCTCTTAGCTCTTGAGACAGAAGCACTTCTTTGGATATATGAAGAGTCAATCCATAATTGAACAGCTTGCTGTCTGATCTTTTTGTTTGTGCCATGTTTTTTTCTTTATTTTCTGGAGTTTTTCATTCATTCATTTTTTTTAATCAGTTATATAGTGTAACATGTGGTTCTTATACTTCACTGAAACAAAGGAAACATATATGACACACAGACCCAAAATGTTTGTATATGTTGACTAGAACCTTGAAAATGTTTGAATTAAACACAGTTGCAATTAAATAATTAAACTGCTGTAAAATGTAAGACTCAGACTATGTGTAAGGTATACATGAAAGATAGTTTATATTAAAAAAATGTATCCAGCCATCAGGATGTTATCATCCAGAACTGTTGTTTGGAAGCCTTGAGTTTGACATTTTGGCCAACGCTTGTCTTTTTGGGAGCCAAAAGTGAGCGTTGTTTTGACAATAGAGGGGAGATATCAGGTAACACTAGTTGTAGCTAGCTAGCTTGGTCAGCAAAGAGCATCTGTCATCCACATTGCCTGTAAAATTAATTGGGATGCTAATATTGGCTAGCAGAAAACAAAATATACTTACCTGAAAAAAAATCCTTAGGGTTTTTTCCACTACAACTTAATACTGAAAATAAGTGTTTGTTCAGATACTGAAACCAGCGTCGGAAAAGGCCTCTAATTCAGCCTTAATTGCTGGATCAGAAATTTGGAAGTACATGAGTCTTTGCACCTATCTATTGTCATGCAATTTATTCTCCCAGAAACTGGGCCCTGCGACATCCCAGCAGCATCCTGCGCACTTGTTCGCAGCCTAACATATTCTTACTTCCTACTCTACTCATAAACAACAAGCGGCATGTTTTACCTTGAAACATTTAACAACAAAGGTTAATTTGTTCTCTGCGTATCTGAAGGGCAATGTAGCAGGTCATTAAGGGCCAAAAACAAATCAGGTTTAAAGTAGATAAAACTACTTCAATTGGGTTTTTGTTGAAGCAGAGGATGGTATCTCAAACAAAAGAGTGGTGTTAGCACACATTTTTCAGACCACCAAAATGTAACATTTAAATTCCTTGCCTGAAAACACACTGTGTAAAGGTCAACGTTGGAAGATTAAAACAGGGTACACAGTGCCATGGGGACACGTTGCCCTCTATCCTGATTGACAGGTCAATGTGGTAGCAACCTGTCAATCTCAAGGCAGCCACGCTCCGAAACTTACACTGTTTTGTTGTCTGTTTTAATCTAAATGGGGCCATAATTTATAAAATAATCAGCATTTTGTATTGAAGAAGACTTGAAACCTGCAGTTAAGACCATAAACTCAATAGGAAAATGTTTAGTTACTTAAAATATCAGGTAAAAAAAGCAAGATTTAGGATATGGACCTTAAGAAAGAAGGCAGGTCAAAGTACTTACGCAATTGTGTCAGTTTTCAGACCCAGAGGCTATGTCCTCTTTTATACTGTCTATGGTCTGTGTCTGTGTATGCAGCAGTACAATAGAGACAGAAGGGGAAAAAAAGATAAATGTTATATACAGCAAACTGCATTTAATATGCTCTATGTAGGTCGTAGTTCAATTTATGGTTTGATTTAAAATGGATGATATGATGAATATTCAGTAGGTTGTATATTTTTAAGTCTTCATCACCGTCTGCCATTGTATTCCATTCACACATTTCACTGACTGTTTTGAGTGATTGTGCAAAATATGATACTCGCATCCACATGCAGACAGCGGAGGGGGAGATGGGGGGAGAGAGGGAGTAGAATGGGCAACCTGAGAAGAGAGGAGGGTTAGAGTGGAGACAGAGAGGGGACGCCAAAGGACATTAAGGGCAACAGGAAACAGCACAGGACACCAGAAAGAAAGAGAATAGCTGAGAGATGAAAAAACAAATCTTTAAGAGAGGTTTCTGGCTGGAAAATTAAGCATCTAAGACTCTCAGTATGAAAATTGTAAAGATTTTAATAGCAGACATTGAAAACCCTACACAGAAATTTATTTTCCAAGGTAGCTAAGATGGATTAAACCTGCCTCTTCAGGGATTGAACATAATCAGTTTGAACACTGTAACACAAGTGCCACTTCCACAAACCTATTGATTTTGTGAAACTTGCATGACGAGTATTTCATAACTCTCTCTCTCTCTTTCTACTCTTACCCTCTCATTAGTTGAACATCCTAGTGGATACAGGAAGCAGTAACTTTGCTGTTGGGGCAGCTGCTCATCCATTCCTGCGAAGATACTACCACCGTTCACTGTGAGTAAACACACAACGGTAAATTATACCAATGTAACTATTTCAAAAATAGGCCAGGTTTATTTTTTTTGCTTCTTTTTTTCTTTTAAAACATCAGAAACAAGATCCAGTGTGTAGGATTTAGTGGCATCTAGTGGTGAAGTCAGAGACTGCACCAGACTGAATATCCCTCTATCTGTCCTCCCTTTCCAAGTGTGTTGGAGGAAATACAGTGCACTGTAAAAAATAATGGCGGTATGTCATGTCAGAAGATGACCCACTTCCCCCTGTGACTTGAATTGAAAAAGTTCATTCTTGTTCACACAACTATTCTTATTTTCAGGTCATTATACACTAAATAAGAGAGATTTTTTAGACATTTTATTCAAATTTTGCCTTATTCAAAGAACGATCCCTCTAAATCCTACACATTTGATCTTTTAGTTTTTAGGAACATTTTAGATCACTCAACCACAGCCTGCCAATGTCTCCGATGTCAAATTCAGGTTGTGTACTACTATGATTTAACATACAATATGTGGATTTTTTTTGTGTTTTCTCTTATTTTAATGTTGAAGTGCTTTAATGTGAAACATTAATTGTTAAAAAACTGACATCCCAATGGCAAATCATAAATCTTGTTGCACAGCTGAACTCTAGGAGCCAACTCCTCTTCTTTTTCTCCCACGCTGTTGTCTCATCATCCTCTCACAGCTCCAGTTCATATCGTGACCAGGGTAGGAGTGTGTATGTTCCCTACACCCAGGGTCGCTGGGAGGGGGAACTGGGCACCGACCTAGTCTCAGTCCCACACGGCCCAAATGCTACGCTGCGTGCCAACATTGCTGCAATCACCCAGTCGGATCGCTTCTTCATCAATGGATCCAACTGGGAGGGAATCCTGGGGCTGGCCTACGCTGATATAGCCCGGGTAAGAGCAGCAGTATTGCTTGGTTCACAAGTTGCAAAGGAGACTTGTACACATTGGTAATGGCAGTGTATCATAGATTTACTGGTTATGATGTTAAAAAATATGTTTCTTTGAAGCTTCTGGTGAAGTGACTTTCATGTTGCATTAATTTTCTGCTACATTGGCAGGTCTACTTTAGCATGTAGTCAAAAGTGGTGTTTGCTATTTCATCAGTTAATGATCAGGAAAGCCAAATAGGGTGGATTTTCAGTGTATTCCTGTGGGCAATGAGTTTGTGATAAGATCATGGAGAATATTTTACTTCTTTTGTCGTTTTCTGTGCTTTCTGAATCTCTGATGTAAGAGGGTGATTACTTTGACAACACTGGATTTGCAGATGGATGTGGGACATGACAAGAAAAGAAACAACTTATTTTTAGATATGTAACTAAAATCTGTTTTGTTTTGTTTTTTTTGTCTGTTTGGTTTTTTTTATTATTGTTGAAACTGTACTAGTACTTCTGGGGAATGTAATAATAGCATTGTATTTGGTAAGAAGCAGAGATGAAACCTGATTTCATAACAAGTATTATGATATGAGCTGAGAAGGTTGAGGTTTGTTTACTCTTCTGGAAATAAAAGCTTAGTTTGCCTGTTCAGAAGATTAACCATCCTGCTCATTTCTCTCTCTCCAGCCTGATGAGACGTTGGAGCCTTTCTTTGACTCCCTGGTTCGCCAGACTCCCGTCCCCAACCTCTTCTCTCTCCAGTTATGTGGCGCCGGCTTCACCCAAAACTATTCCATGGGCAGCGCTACTGTCGGTGGCAGCATGGTAAGGCACACGTAGATAAACAGGCACATCGAATCAGCTGATGTCAATTTGGAGCAATTAAATTTTTCCATTTGTTCTCAGATCATTGGAGGAGTGGATCCGTCACTGTACGTGGGAGAGCTTTGGTACACCCCTATTCGTAGAGAGTGGTACTATGAGGTCATTATTGTACGCATTGAGGTGAATGGACAGGACCTTAACATGGACTGTAAAGAGGTAAAAGCCAAAGGAAAACAGACTTAGTGGTCAATCACTGATACTTAAAGCTGTAAAAGAATTCATGACTGACTTCTTTTTCAGTACAACTATGATAAGAGCATTGTGGACAGTGGCACCACCAACCTTCGACTGCCCAGGAAAGTCTTCCAGGCTGCAGTCAAGGCGATTGAAGCAGCCTCTTCGGTTAGTCCTTACTCCACTACAGATGTGTTTGTGTCCATATTGTAATGTGGTTCTCTTTTGATTCCTCTGTTGCCTTTTGCTCACCCATTTCTGACCGTCTAGCCACCACAGTGCAAGATCTGAGTTGATGAAGTGGTTGATGGACTTATATGAGTTGCCTTCAGTTATGGTTGTGTGCTTAAAGCAATAAGCTGAACAGGTAGCAGAGACGAGTGTGTGGCGAGTTATTTATGCACTTTATGCCCTGAGTTTTGCCTTTCAGGCTACATACAGGCTTCCCTAGATCGCTGGTAGATCTAATTAAGGTTGTATGCTGCTTGAAAGGAATATCTGCAGATAGTACTAAGGGTATATAAAATGTAGCATTAGAGTAGGGATTTTTTGTGCATGATATTTTCTGCAGTTAATATAGTCTTAAAATTATGTTCTTTGTAGCTGCAGAGCATCATTTTTGAGAGATTATTAGAAACTACATTTTATTTTGACTTAGAGCATTAAAAATACAAAGGCAAAGGTTTAAAGCTTTACATAGCATTGAATTTTTTATTAGTTGTTACCACCATTTTTAGGGAAGGCAAAATAACCAATAAAACCATTCACTCATGTCTGAAGCATGATGCAACACATCGTGGAGCATATCTGGTCTTGATGAAAGTCACTGATTTACAGAAAATGTATGAAAAAATGTGTGTACATAGGTATATAGCAGCTTTGTGTGAAAATAATAACTGATTCAGTCATTTGGAAGAAAATTACATTCTGTTCTATCGATTAAAATGATGAAATGAAAGTGTAGTTTACTGCCCTGAAACAGTGGCTCGATATCTTTCATGAAATAGGTTGGTCTCTGTGCTCGGGAGGATAGAAAGCCCTGCTGCACTGTTGCGAACATTATTAATGTCTCCTGCAGTGGAGATCAGCTGCTCGGAAAACCCGAACAAAAACCTGTGCAGGTCTTTAAAATGAAACAGACTGAGGTATCCAGTTTGCCAAATAAGACTTTTTTTGTGAGCACTGCCATTTGTGCTAGCTGTTATTACTAGCGGTGGGCTTTAGTACTGATGTTGCTATTGTTGACCTGACTGATGACATACTCACAAAACACCATTTTTTTTGCCACCCTTGCTAGTGAATAAGGTCTAGTCTCCCCTCACGAGCAGATATGGGAAAAGAAAGAATAAATGTCCTCCTGACCCTGTTTTTTCAGACAGAACAGTTTCCCTCTGGATTCTGGCTGGGGGAGCAGCTGGTATGTTGGCAGGCCGGCACTACACCCTGGCACATCTTCCCAGTCATCTCCCTCTACTTGATGAGTGAAAACCACAACCAGTCCTTCAGAATCTCCATCCTACCACAGGTAATACAGTAGAGCTGGACAAACTGAATGCATTTGCATAAAGCAGGATGTCCTGAGCAGCATTTGTCCTGAGGGACCACGTGAAGTAATATCACTTAAACCTAAAATTCTGTCAAAATTCTATCCTGAAAATTTAATTTAAATTAGTTTTTCATTGTGTACATCTTATGTGATTCGAAGACATACGGACAAATGCACAGGTGTCATTTCCTTGTGTTCTCTCAAAGAAAGTCTGCTTCATGAACCCTGAGGATCTTTACTTGGAGACTGAAGGGTCTTTTCAAGTCCAGCATGCGTTAGTCGATCTGCAGGTAGACTGGTAGCATGAGAGTACACTGCCAAGGTGACCTTGAGCAAGGCCCCTAACTGTTTGAAGAATAGTTTAGTGATGCGGCAGAGCCGCCACTGCAACTTCTCTACACATAGATTTCTTTGGATATTTTTCTTTGTGCACTCAGACCTCAGAGTGATTGTGTGTGTGTGTGTACAGATGAACTTTACCAAAGGACCAAATCAGTCAATTTTGATTGTGGTACTCTTTTAAGAAGTCCTCGGTCCTCAGGTACCATGAAGACAAAAATGCCAGGTTTCAAGGAGAAATCTTTGAAAACATTTTCTAAAGCTTTTCATAATCTTTGAAAAGAGATTAAACATTTTCAATTCAAAGCAGCTCAGGAAGACCTTGATCGGGGGTGGAATGAACACTTTAAAAAAACATGTTGGAAGCTCGTGACCTCTTGACAGCAAATGAAAAAGCTTGAGAAAAGTTTTTACTTCCTTTGCTTCCTGTTGTAATTTTTGTACAGCAAAGTGCCGCTTGAAAAATGTAGAGTAACCTCACATGTATTCTGGAAAACTTGAATTCAAACACAAATGTACCCATAAACTAGCAGATTTTTAGGTCAAGAGTTTAAGGAAACAGATAATATAACAGTTCATATTTGAAATTTTTTCAATAGACACATGATATAAGAACTCTTATAAATACCTCTAAAGAATTAAGACTGACATACTTTGTATTCAGTGATAATAATTGTTAACATATCAGTGCTCCCTGGTGGAAAAACTATGGAATGACAGCACTTTTCCATAACATCTTTGGCATTGATCCTTTGTGATTTATCAGCCGCCATTCAGTAGATGCCATTGTGGTTTTAATTAGTATTATTCTTAATTGAACGCTTACGGTTGTATCAGTGGTTTCTACAATGAACACAGTCATAAGCTGTTTTGCTATTAGTGTGCAGTTAAACCTCACAAGGTGAAAAATGTGTTGGTGTCAGTCATCACCAAAAGTTAAAGGTCTATGTTGTCTCTTATTGATTTTGAAACTCCTTGGTTTTTTTTTTCCCCCTTTCCCTTTGTAGCAATACCTGCGGCCAGTAGAGGATGTTGCCTCTGCTCAGGAGGACTGCTATAAGTTTGCTGTGTCCCAGTCCAGCACTGGTACAGTGATGGGGGCCGTCATCATGGAAGGCTTCTATGTGGTTTTCGACCGAGAAAAGAAACGCATTGGCTTTGCCGTCAGCACCTGTCATGGTGAGGAGAAGAGGGTGGAAGGGATAAAGGGGGGTAATTGATAAGGTTAGTAGCGTAAATCAAACACAGGAAAAGGAAATAAAAGATAGTCACAGAATGAGGTACGAGTCGAGAGAATACATAAAAGAAGAGAAAATGAAACAGAAAATGAAGGATATGTCTTCGGAATATCTCTCTTATTAATTATTATAGTAATAGCGATCCACAGTATCTGTAATCCTCATCCTTGAGTTTTACAAACTCTAACAGTCTTTCTCCCCTGTTTGTAGTGCATGATGAGTTTCGCACAGCGTCCGTGGAAGGACCTTTCCATGGAGTCGACCTGGAGGACTGCGGTTACAACATTCCTCAGACGGACGAGTCCACTCTTATGACCATTGCCTACATAATGGCAGGAATCTGTGCTCTCTTCATGCTGCCGCTGTGTCTCATGGTGTGCCAGTGGCGCTTCGCCCGCTGCCTCCACCCAAATGGGGACTTTGCTGATGACATATCGCTCCTCAAGTGATGCTGGCGGAGGAAATGAGACACAGAGACCTACACTTGAAAAACAAGACAGAGATAGATGGATGGTGGTAAAGAGGATGAACATCGTTACAAAATCTTGGTGATGCTGAATAGTGGTTTTACATGGTTCTCAAGGTATATAATACCTAAAGTACAAAAAGTGCTGACAGGTGAATACACAGTGAAAGGTGCTGCCCTCTAACTAGAGAGCACTTTGGGATAACTAGAGCCATCACTAACCTGAGGGAAAAAAAGAAAGCTGGTGTCAACTTCACCCGTTAAAGCTACCTATGCAGATCAGCATGACTAGAGGACCTGAAGTGGGAAAATTGCAACACAGAAAAATCTGCACTTTCTTATAAATAGTGTATAAAAATAACAGAAGGGTTGGATTTGAAATTTTTTGAAGATTTGTCTCTGAACATTGCAGAGCTCCACACAGAAAAAAAAGAGAAAAAATAAATCCAAACTTGGTTAAATGAAGAAACTCTTGAGCTGGTTGGGAATCCACCATGTAGTCAGATGTGGTTTGCAATGGTATGATTTGAACGTATGAGTGCGTGGTCAAATGTGTGTTTGTTTATAGATCTACTGTTTGTGGCTTACGAGTGAATGAAACAAGGTTAATATGTGTGAGCATGCCTGTACATGTGAACCGCTGTACTGTAAGTGAAGAGTATGCAGAAAGACTTCATGAAAATGAATAGCATCTATGAAATTACACTATTTTGCAAGTGCGAGCAAAGAATTCTGCAATGCAAATTAAGCATAAAAAGGCTGACTTGATGAAATATCAGATTGTAACAGCATTTACTGCATAAAAACAGTTTTGCTTTGTGTGAAACTGAAACTACTGAACACACTCAATACCAGATGTCACTTTTTCTTCTTATATTGATAGCTAAAATATATATATTGTACACAATTTTGTGCATTCCAAATTGTCTATTTGCGCAGCAAACACACACACACACACACAATACACATTGCTTATCCTTCTGCTGCACCATCTGATGATTTGCACATGTAACACATTACATGTTAACAAAAACCAAGACTTCAGGGCTTTCACAGACGCAGAAACAGCCTAACTCACAACATCTTTCAATGGGGACCATATATGCTTGGAGAAGAAAACCAGCCCAATGTATGTTATACACTAAAGAACACTATGTATGTCTACTATTGACAGTTTATATTGTCTCTCAGCAAGCTGTAAATAGATAAATACAAAACTGTATATTTATCTGTCAGGCACTGGCAGCACAGTTGAACCAATAAAGTACTTATTGTAACAATAACTTGTATTTTCATTTCTTAACGCAAAACACTGATTACTAAAACACACTCAGAGATTGCCATCCATTACATATGAATTTACAGTTTATGTGTAAAAAAAACTATGAAAAATAGAAAATAATTCAGACATAGATTATCTTAATGCATTTTATGTGTTGTTTACAAATGATTTAGACACTGAAAATACATAGTCTGAATATGAAAAGTTAAAACTACACAATATGTTGTTGGTGATAATCAGAGCTTGGACCTGCTTACAATGAATATTTTCAAACTAAGATTCCAGAAAAATCTAACTTTAATTAAAGACTTTCTTGGAAAATAAGAATGACACAAACTGTGCATACTGAAGTAATGATGAAGTAATGACTAAAGTAATGATGATGATTATTGCATAACTTTCTGCCTTCCAATGCAGAATTAGTTTAACTTAGTTGGATAAACACTCCTTAAAATACTTCTCTCACGTTGCAAAATTTAACTTGTTGGTCTTCAAAAAATCCATATTTTTGACTGGATTAAACCTGTTAGTTGATGCTCAATTGAACAATATACTTATCACGTTATACCGTGATAATTTATTGTTTAGCAATAAACCTGTCCCGTTTGTAAAAAATGAATTATTATATTGTTATTAATTATTATTGTTCGAATAATAAACTATTCCATCATAAAGTGATAACTTATTGTTCTAACAAACTATTACATCATAATGTAAAACTTTTGTGGTTATAATAATAATATACTATTTTATTGTGAAATGTGAAAATTATTTTGAGAAATAATGTGAAATTTAAATTATAAAGAATATCATGTTGTGAAATTATAATTTGAAAGCTTAACTTTAAACTGTTATTGGTATAATAATTAACGCATCACTTATAACGTGATATTGATCCATTTTTTCTTTTCATGGCGTCGTTTTAATACGCTTCCGCAATACTCAGCCGTAGCAATACGCTTCCGTGGAAAGTCAACGCCGAAAGTAGTACCTGTATTTTCCATGTTTTTTTTCCCTCTGGACCAATCAGGTGCTACGTATTGACGTTCGCTCGAACACCGTATGACGTAAAACGTTTGGGTTGAGACTTGCACGTTACTGTGATGAGATGACAAGCTCGACGTTACTCATAAATTTCACAAGAAACAGATGAGAGCAGCCAATTAAGTGGTAAGGTAAGAAAAAGGTATATTGTTGTAATAAATGACAATGGTTTCAAATTCATACCATCATATTTAACTTAAATACAGCGACCAAATAGTTATCGTCAGGACACGAGCTACTAGCTAACTCACTATGACAACAACAAAGCTTCGGTTACTCCCAGTTTTGATTTTATTTCGTTATTTTCATTTTAATACGGATTTATTTACTTTATAATAGTTGTAACGTCACAGATGGCAGTTCATTAAATTTACCTACATCAGCTACCTTCCCAACTATCGTTAGCTAGCAGACCTTCAGGCTAATGAAAACTAAGCAATCAGCAAATCTGAGCTTGCTAGCATTAGCTGACCAGGTAGCTTAACGTGATTAGTTTGACTACAGCGAAGACAGCAGATTATGACAAATGTTAGGTTATTTCACCTATAGTCCAACAAAAGGATACCGATTGTTATTATAATCACAGCTGTTAATGTTCGAAAGATTACATGTCGAGAACACTTATCTAAATTAACTTTCTGTTTCTTTAATGGACAGATAATGTCTTTTTATGATTCGCACAGAGACAGATATGTCGCTACAGTGCTTCACTCAAGGTCAATTAGCAATTTAAAATTGGGCGTTGACACTGGGGCCGATTAATTACACTGACTTAATTACTTTTATCATAGCAATACTTTTTCGTTGTAATGTATAAAAAACGTTATTTGATACAATTGCTGTTTTTCTATAAAACGATTTAAATAATTACTAAGAAAAAGTTGTACTTTTTCTTTAAGGCTGTGCTTTTATTGAAGCTCCTTACTGTGTGTGGGACAGGTGTATCATCAAGATGACCATGTCATTTTAATATGGCACTTTTTTATTTAATTTTCAGAACCAGAGTCTGGTTTTTGTCATCTTATATATTTGAATCTAGGCATAATAATTAACTTAAAGACTTTTTTATTATTATTATTAGCAATTATTATCTGCAGTCAAGGCTGAATTGTCAACTATGTATAATTTGCCTTGTGTCCTTTGTTTTAGGATTAAAGGCTACATGCACCCCGCTCTAACAGGTTAATCCAGCCACACCTTAAACACAAAGTAGACTCGTGTAGACTTTCTAATTATTTCACATAAAAACGAGGCTTGGGTTAGGGAAAGGTTATTAAAATCGAGGAATGCTTTGTTGTTTCACTTTAACTCATTAGTGTTTGTGTTCCCTTATTTTATTTTCTAGCATATAAAGCTAAGAGAATAGCACTTATCTTGCAAAAGCATCTTAATAGCGATCAGTTGAGGTGCTTTGATGTAACCACAGAGCGTTTATTAAATGTTTGGCAGCCGAAGCTCTCTCAACTGGCATCCAGTTTGCATGATGCTGTGAATTTAATAAGTGGCCACTAAATGCAACACACCAATGATAAGCAACCAGCCACTCATTCTCACATTGTCCTCAATACTAAGACTTCATTTTCTTCCTGCCTTTCTTTTCTTACATCCAGGTTGCTGTTCAGATGAAGAGGGCTTGCCTGGTAGACCCTGCATGTCACCCCCTGTTTTCATGGCAAAACCCTATTTTCCCACACTCCTGATCCTCTTTTTTTTGTCCTCCTTCACCCTCTTGCTTCTGACCCTCCTGCCTACTGTTTCTCCTTCGGTTCCCTTTTCTTCCTCCTCTTCTCCCTCATATTGGCCGTCACCATCTTGCGGCCTGGGTCAGTCCTGGGCTGTCCGAATCCACGCTGGCCCACATAATGAGGAGGAGGGTGAAGAGGGCTCTGTGCACCTGGATGTGATAGCCAACAGGGTACAGAACTTCATGAACACTCTCTGCTGATGCATTTTAATCTTTGTAAAGGGCTTTACCCAAAACACAGGGACTCATTTTTCTCCAATGATATTTTCAAAGTAAACTTTTATTTAGGAAGCCTACATTATTATTTAACTTGGTACTGATAAAGAGACTATAGTTTGTGAGACTGACACTTTGCTTTAGCTTTGCTGCTTGCTGTATAAGTTAGATTTGTAAGTATTACATCTTATTTTCTTTCTCTAAGTATGCCCAACACGGTTATGTAGTGTACTTCTTTAAATTCAGCAATGTTTTAGGTTTTTTTTAATTTAATGTTCAGTTACCTTTTAAATTCTTTGCACCACCCTTTATTTCTTCACAGAGATCACTGACTTTTTTGTTCTATCTGTTTTAAAAGTTGCCTAGCTCAGGGGAAACAAACTCAGGTTGCCCACTTTCAGAATAACTGTCCCAGTTAGATTTGTACTAATTATCAGTATCCTCCTCATCTCAGGTAGCAGAGCAGGCTGGGTTACAGAATCAGGGCCAGATTGGACAGCTGGAAGGCCACTATTTGCTGTGTTCTGTCAAGCCTGAAACTGGATCGGTGGCTGGTGTTTGGAGAAAGGGTGTCCATCCTGGGGATGTCCTGGCGGCTCACCCTCATGTCCTGTGGCACTCCCAGGAGAAAGTGCTAAGCCGCTCTAAGAGATCAATGGCCTTCAATGATCCCCGCTACCCTAAACAGTGGCACCTGGTAAGAATCAAGGCTGATGTGTATCTATAGCACCCAGTGCAAATAAAGGTGAATAAAATGTCTCAATTTCCTTCAGCTGTACAAAAATTATGCCAGAATATCTCAAATATAACACCATCTTGCGCTGGTCACATCATTTGAAGCCAGAGTCTGTGTTGCAGTGACTGGTGGATGGAGTCATGGTAACATGGTGGCACCGTCCAACTCATTCACAAGTTTTGGATAGCTGACATTCCTGAAGCTATGCCCTTCCTTTATTTAGAAGATCTTTTTAAAACAAAACTTATCAGATGAAGTGAACACTTGAGCATATACTTGCATGATAAGAACTACCCAACTTCACGGCAGCCATGTTTCGGTGAAAATTATTTTATGTGTACTTAAATGATTTTGTTTGGCCCATATCCAATTGGCTTACATGGAGGGGGAGGGTTTGTGATCCCTACTGTAGCCTTATCAAGATTGGCTCTGCTGTCAGGTCGTCCATATCAAATGCAGACGATAAACTATAGCCTTTTTTTACACAGTCTGCTCAAGGCCCGGCAAGGTTCTGCTGTAAAGTCAGCAGCAGAGGAAGAGCTGTGTCAACAATGAAAAATTGGGACGCCAAAGCTTTTGAGATAATTGTTACGCCCATCATACCTTTTATGCACTTCTGCATTGTTTTGGTCTTTGTAAAAAAAAGCAAAGCTGGGATTTCAACAAGTCCTATTTAGTCCTGTGAGAAATAAGAAAAAAAGGTGTTTCCTGCCATCTTACCGTCTTGCTCACTCACTTATTTTCTTACTGCAAGTCTGCTTTTCATCTGTGCCTAATATGAAGTCAATTTTTTTTTAAAAAGAACAATTTGCTTTTGGTTTCGACACTTTTACTTCCTGTAGAACCGGCCTAGCAGGCAGTCAGTCAACAGCCCTTTTTTTACACTGAGCAAATTAGTGCTTTAAAATTATTTTTCTTATGGTCAGTGAGAGTACATCCTTGCTGGCACAGGGAATGTTTAAGAGCAGATTCAGACTTTGAACCCAGTGGCTCTGAAATATACCTATCATGGGAAGTGATGTAACATAAACCGTGTTGGTCAGTAATCATGATCCCATCCAGATCCCTGACGTCCTTGTATTTTGGATGTAAGTTCACAGGAGGAAGAAAATCTCTCAAGATTTTTTCCATGGGAGGAGTCTTCCTTTCTTATCAGTATGAAAGTTTCATTTTTGTGAAAATGGAGTTGGTCAAAAGATTTTTCAATGATTTTTAGGTTTGTTTATTAGCAAAGAATATCACAGATAATTTTATTATAGAGAGAAGTTGAGGTCACTTTGTACAGTATCTGTGTGTGTATTATGTCTGTGTTTTTGAGATATGACTAAGGTATGACTCAGAGTAATTTTTGTCTCACCTCAGACAGTATCTTTGCCTCAGCGGGCTTTTGGCTTTGTTTTATAGATCGTCCATGTTTATTACAGGTCATATCCTGTCATTTTTTATTGCTTAAAATAAAATAAAACATAGCCCTACAGTAACCCTGTTATATAATCTTGTTTCCATGTTTAAATAGGTTGTCAAAGCTCTCTACTGTAATAGTTTACAACTAAAGTAGGAGAATAACACTGATAAGTTGATGGTGACAGAGATGAAGACGTATGTATTAGTTTATTTTTTAGCAGCCTGGAGCATGTTGTGCATAATTTAAACAACGTAAAGGTTGTCAAAAACTACAGGCAGAAGGATTAGATCTTTTCTACTGCCTTTAAATGGCAAATTATTCTTTCTCCACTTGTTGTTTTTAACCCTGTTC
This sequence comes from Acanthurus leucopareius, assembly GCA_029814765.1. Classification (NCBI taxonomy): domain Eukaryota; kingdom Metazoa; phylum Chordata; class Actinopteri; order Acanthuriformes; family Acanthuridae; genus Acanthurus; species Acanthurus leucopareius. Next base: position 4,212,657 of record JAQMCX010000053.1, on the reverse strand, counting down.
TTACTCTCCTCCACTCCTTTGCACTACCTCGTGCTTTTCTGGCTGTTCCTGTTCTTGCAGCACAATGACCTCAATAAAGGCATGGATATCAACGTAACAGGGGTGTGGGAGCGCAACATCACCGGCCAAGGAGTCACAGTGGTGGTGGTGGATGATGGGGTTGAACACACCCACCAGGACATCCAACCCAACTATGTGAGTCAAACAGTGGCTTCACTCTGTAATCAATGTTTGTACACATTTCATGTCCATGTCCATGTCCACAAACTGTGTCTTACTAAACACAAAAGAGAAGCTGTTGGCAAGCAAGATTGTCCTCACTGCTTTTTGTCAATCTGCCAGTGTGTTTTTTATGGTATGATCCCTAACTGTAAAGGCAAATGACTTACTCTCGTGGACAAGTCCATAAGAATAAATGTCCATATAGCTAAGAGAATAAAAGATTTCAGCACACTGTCCTTTGCTTGTTAAAACTTACAAAAATAGTTTTTGCAATTAAAGAACATCAGCCTTTTTATTCTCCTACTTGCAAGGTGAAGTACCTGCAAGGCTAACATGAAGCACCAACTCAGCCTGCCTTTACTTAAAGCTGAGCAATGCACTTTCTAGATCAGAAAAAACTTATGAGGAGAATTTCACTCAAAGAAAAGGGGAAGCTGGATTTTACATCTTACATTCACTAGTGCACCTTGTCTAAATAGAGTTCAACAAAAATTTTCATGATTGTTTTTTTTTCCTTTTTCTCTCTCAGAGTCCGGAGGGCAGTTATGACCTCAACTCCAATGACCCAGACCCCATGCCTCACCCAGATGTCCACAGTGACAACCACCATGGGACCCGATGTGCTGGCGAGATCGCAGCCGTTCCCAACAACAGCTTCTGTGCAGTAGGAGTTGCCTACGGGAGCAAGGTGGCAGGTACAGAGAACAGAATATCATTCAGCACTGGATGTCCGAGAGTAAGACACAAACTGACACTTTGAGTAAATGTGTGTATTGACACATTTGTTGCTTTCCTTTCAGGTATCAGAGTCCTAGATGGTCCACTCACCGACAGCCTAGAGGCCATTGCCTTCAACAAACACTACCAGGTCAATGACATCTACAGCTGCAGGTAAAACAACAGTAAAAACACTAAACTGAACAGTAAAATATCACAGATGTGAATCTGTGCATGTTTTTCCTGATTCCATGAGCATTTAACAGCCTTTATTTGCTGACTTTCAGTTTATTGTCTGTATTACTTAAGTAATGTTTATTGTTTTAATCTTAAAGATTAGAATTTTGATATTTTAGTATGTCATTATACCTTTTTGTGAAAATCCTTGCTTGGATTCTTATTTGAATTCCTGTTTCCTCTAGTTGGGGTCCAGATGATGATGGACAAACTGTGGATGGACCCCATCCCCTGGGCAAGGTTAGCAAAATATTTTGTCCTGCAGGGGGCAGTGTACTGCAACAGATTAGCCAAATTAAAGAGGTGCAGACATGTAAAGTAACTTAGAGTCTAGTGCTCTTACTTTGTTACTTTTGTTTACCCTATTTTTATCGCTGCATATTCAATGTTTGCTCTGCAGGCTGCGCTGCAGCACGGGGTGATTGCAGGCAGACGAGGCTTTGGCAGCATCTTTGTGGTCGCCAGTGGCAACGGAGGTCAATTCAATGACAACTGTAACTATGACGGCTACGCCAACTCCATCTACACCATCACAGTCGGTAAGACACAGATCCTCTTGTATGTTTGAGTGTGTGCCTCAGGAAGTTCATGTGTTTTGGGCCATAAATGGTAATTTTTTATATTTGTCTCTGTGTGTTGCAGGAGCGGTTGATGAGAAAGGCAAGATGCCCTTCTACGCTGAGGAGTGTGCATCCATGCTGGCTGTCACCTTCAGCAGCGGAGGAGCCAAGCTCAGGAGCATTGTAGGTTTTGCTCAAACACACTCACACACACACAAAGTATGACTGCACAAAAAATGAGTTTGTAATAACTCGAAAGTGTGAAGACAGTGATGAGCTACTGTATGAAAGAAAAAAATCTGAATACACAATGTCATCCTATTAATTTCAAATAAACTTTTGGTGTGTTTGCCAGTGGTGACCTTACTGAGAGCTCCTTAAAAGGAGTTCCTGTTGGACTCTGTTACAGTTTGTTTGAGAATAACCACAGTATTCCGGGATAGTAGATGTTTAATTTTAGCATGAATTTAAAAATCAAGTTGTACAACATGATGGATTGGTCGCACTTCCTCTTGAAGCCAGATTCTACAACGTGGCATGTAAACAGTATAGCTACATTTCAAGTGGTCTTAAAACTTTGACATTTGTGACTGAAAAATGTTTCAAAGCTTATGGAGGAGCTGCTCCACGTTAGGAGGTACAGAGACAGTTTTTTTTCTTTAAATCCAAACGATGACGGATGATGACATGAGTAAAGACTTGTTGAAGTTGCCGACCTCTATTTGCTGCTGTTTGTGGAAGTCCCCATGGCAACACAGTTTGGACCAGAGATGTCATTGCCTGGGGAAGAAAAGCTTAGCGGGGACTGACTCTCTCTGAGGAAGACTGATCCACCACTGACCAAAGTACACTCCCAGGCCAAGTGCTGACCACACAACGCCCATTAGTGTATTATTATTGGAGGACTGATTAGAGTGTACCAAAAACAGCAGCCCTCACAATTTCACTTTATCACAATTCACCAAAGGGAACTTTCATGAAATGTTACAGATAATTTAAGTCTGTGTTTTGGATATTTAATGGAAGCTTCTGCCTCTTATTTTGCAAATGTTTCTGTTAGACTTTTCAGCCGATTGACTGCTTTTATTCTAGAAATTGTTTTCGTAACTGATGTTAGATTATGCAAGTCTTAAGAAATAGCTACTGCTACTCAAAACATGAGATAACAGTATAAATTCCCCCAGAGAGAGCCAGTGTTTCTCACTGAATACAAGTTGACTTGTACTATGGACCTTGAAAACACACGTGTTAAGCGTCTTGAGGTGCAGAGTTTTTCTGGTGATGCTAACATACTCTCACCACACAGCCAGCTGTTTTGGATGAACATGACTTGGCCTGCTGGAAACCCCACTGCATGCACACTGCACACAACTGTAAAGTAGCTCCAAACCCTCTACATGGCTTGAACACACTTGAACACAGCAGGCTGGGGATTTCTCTGCCCACATTGTTATGGTCAGTCTGTCAGGTTGGCTGTTACTGATATACGTCTCCCATATACACCACCACTGTGGTGCATATGAGACATGTTAACATTCGTGCGCTTGGATGTAAATGGATTTGACTGTTCGATAGAACTCGGACACATCGTTATGTGAGACGAAGCCATAGAACTGTCTATTATTGTTTCTCTTTGTCCTTATTCATGAGGTTAATGTTCTCTATAAATCTCCCTTCTGCTGCCTTTGTTTTCGTCAACCACAAACTGTCAAAATTTCAGACTCCTCGACATTTCCATTCCCTGCTTATATACAGTTTTACTTTGGTACTCTTCATTTTTAATGATTCCATGAGTTCATTCTTCTTTTATTAGCTTCCATCTCTTTAAAAGCTTTAAACCCTGCACACAAACAGTGTTGAACTCTTGCCACCTGCAGTTTATATGTCATCCTGTTATGATGGCTCTATGGCACAGAGGGCAGATGAAGTGTCGTCTGTGGCTAGGACATGCTTGAGAAGTGTACATTTTGTTGGCCATACCCTGTGAAAAATCTGTATTTACTCATCTGTTTAAATGTACTTACGTACCTGAGTGTTTGTGTTTGGTTTTCTGCAAGAGTTGTTACTATGCTGGCATTGTTTTGTACTGTGCATGAGTTATTATGGTTGTATCCTCCCCTCTCAGCCCATCTGTGTGTCTCTGTAGGTGACGTCTGACTGGTCCATGCAGCAGGGGACAGGCTGCACCGATACCCACACTGGCACATCCGCTGCAGCCCCTCTGGCTGCAGGAATGGTGGCGCTCATGCTGCAGGTCCGTCCCTGCCTTAGCTGGAGGGATGTTCAGCACATCATAACATTCACAGCCACCAAGGTTGGTCTGATATATTTTTATATTGTATTAGCTACTACTGTGTACAGACCTGTGTGTTTATATTTTTCAGTTCACCTAGAAACATGTCAGAATTGTGCACAAGAACATCACTTCATAGATGCCCTGTAAATAAACTGGTTAGGTTTCGCAAATGTGTAAGATGCACTTTCTTCCTCATAAAGCATTTCCAAAGCAAATTATTTGAATATTTTGGATATCTAAAATCTTACATTATTTATATTCACCCCTTGTAATGTCGCTTTGTTCATCATTCCCCTCCGGCTGTCAGTCAGCAAAATAGGATGAAAACTTAGTATTGTCCTCAAGTTTGTGACTGCACGAGTCTCCTTGTGCACTTGAACAATACAAACATAAGACCTACAAATGTGGCTCTATAATGCTACTTGGGATCAAAACTCAAAAGGATACCTTTTGTTTGACTGGAACATTTTATTGCAGATTTATCTGCTTTTTTCCCCGGATTAGTTAATGAATATTCTGTAAAAATAAATGAAAAACAAAAAAAAAATCATAATTTCCCAGAAAACAAAATGACCTCTTCATATTGCTTGAATTTTTCTTATTTTGCCTCACAAACACTCTGAAACTTAAGGGTTTTTATTTTTACAGTGTTATAAAGGAAGAAAGCATGAGGCTGTAAATCCATGCATTTCCGAACAAGTGAAGTGAGATTGATGAAATTTGCCAGAAACGCCTCTAAAGCTCATAAATGACCATATTATCTCTTATATCTGTTTGCCCGTCAACCCAACTGCAATAACAAGACTCCTGGAAATCAATATTGGTATCATGTTGTTTGTAAAATCGCTGCTTAAAAAACAGAAAGTGAACTTGTCTGGGTTTCTCTCATAACAGTGTGACTACAGTGCAGACTGGAGGGAGAATGGGGCCGGTTTCAGCCACAGCCACAAGCATGGCTTCGGTCTGCTCAATGCATGGAGACTCGTCAATGCTGCCAAGGTATTTGTACTCACACACAAAAAGGGCTTTAAGCTTTTTCATGTTTAAGCTATTAATCATTGAATTAATGAATCATTTGGTCTTAGAAATTACAAACATGTTTTATTATCCCCACCTGAGCCAAGAGCTTTCTCTCTTCTCTCTTTCTCAGGTGTGGGAGTCGGTGCCATTTCTCGTGTCCTATCAGAGCTCAGTAGCAAAGGAGGAAGTGTCTATTCCAGCGTATCCTGATGAGCTGATCCGTAACTGGACAGGTAACACTGTCTGCTCCTTCCCCTACTCTCTCAGCTCTGTATTGGACAGCAGCTTGTCGAGCTTACACACTACACTACGTAGCTGACTCCCTCCCTCCCTGGCCCCCTGCCCTCAGTCAGTATGCCTCTCCATATTAGGTAATGTTCTCTTGTTTGTGTGTTCCTGCGTCCGCATTGAAATACTGACTGAAAGTATTCCAGATTGCCCCAATTTTCCTTTTTTTTTCCATTCCTTATATTCATTTCTTTCCCCGCTCTGTTTTCATATGTTTCAGCTCCTCTCAGTGGCTTTTAATCCTTTTCCACCTTTCTCCACTCTGACTGTATTTCACTGTCTGTGTATGTAATCCATCTCTCCGTCTGCCTCACACACACTTTTTCACATAGGCTCATGGTGATCTCATTCTCGCAGGAACTGTTCGTTCTCCCTCATCTGTTTTTCCTCTCCGTCCTCGATCTGTATCTTCCCCTTTTTCATAACCCTGTCACAATTAAGAGCACAGCCTGCGACAAGAGCGTGTGTGCGTGCATGTCTGTGTGTGTGGGCGTTTGTCCGTCATTCAACAGGAGTTTATGTAGGATAAAGCAGAGTTGCTGACAGCTGCCAAATGTGTCTGGGCTTGATTTCAAAGAATCAAATCAAACCAAAACAACAAAAAAAGTTATCATTTAATCCTCCTGTTTAATCAGTCTCAATCAAACTGCTGATGGACTTTTTTTTCGTCACTGACAGAGTTCAGATCTGCCTGTAACATTTGTCTGCAGTGTTTGTTGTTTTAGTTTCTATGTGTTTTGGCTGCTTCATTGAATACTGCGCTAGCCCTTAAGCTTTTTAAAATGCTCGCTTCCCATGTGAACAGCGTGCGTCCGTCCATGCATGAGTGAGTGAGTGAGTGAATGAGAGAGATTAGCTTTGACCTAATGACCGCAGTGGTGCAGTGAACACACTTAAGGAGGTGTAGAGTTATATTTCTTTGTAATCTTTCTTCTTAATTTAAAAAAAAAAATTGAATTTATAATCATTACATTTACTTGTAGAGGTAGTAGGAGGAGGAGGAGGAGGAGGAGGAGGAGGAGTGTGTTACTGGTGTTTTTATTGAATTACATTTAGTGTTAAAGGGAATCCACAGTCAGAAATATTTTTAAAAGTTCACGAAATACATTTTATTATTGGTAATGAGTGCTAATATAATGATCATGATCTTTTTGTATCATCAAAAAGTGATCGTGATCCTCTTCAGTAGCTGCAACCCATGTGTGTTGTGTATACGTGTCTGTACATGTGTGTATTGTGTGTGTATGCATGCATGCGTTTGTGGACTCAGATGGTTCAGCCCATAAAGAAACGACACTTCTGCTTATTCATATTCTGAAATAAAGAATTCAATGGAGAAAGATTGTGATTATAAAAAAAAAGTTGGTTAAAAATATGATGCTCATCATTCAGCTGGAATTCATTCTGAAAAAAGTAAAAAAAACACACATGAGAACAAACTGTGAGAACAAACATGAGAACAGCTGAGCTCTAAATCTCGTTGACGAACTACGCTTTGAATTTATGATCACATATATATAAAAATAAATATATAAAACTCTTTTTGTTACCTGTTCAGACTACATCACTGATACAGACATCCTGGAGAAGAAAATAAAAACTCTACTGTGGAGCTTAATACTGAATACATGATCGTCAACAAGGAGTTAAATGAAACCAGAGCCAACTCATCACTCAGAGCTTTCGACATGTACATGAAGCCTTGTTACGCCACCGCGGAGGAGTTTTATTTTTGTGAAGCATTGCATCAGTGTTAGAAATGGATCTCTACCAAATCCTGTTCTTTCCACGTCTTTACTTCTTTCCATCCCTCATTTATTCTCTCACTGCAGATATATATTTTGTTCACTCCTTTCCTTTGCACCTCCACTCTCAGCCTTTAGTTAGCTCGTTTCACATCCAGAGTCTTTACCCTCCCTGTGTGCGTCCTCCACTTGTCTCCTGACTGTCTGCCGCCTCCTCCTCTCTCCACATCTGTCCCCTCACCCCGTGTCTTTCCCCTCCACACCTCTGTTTACACTCCTCGCTCCCTCGTCCCTTCGCGTCCCTCCCTGCCCCGAGGATGTGTGCAGCCCTACATGGTCAGAGAGCGCCACAGCCCATTAACAGTCAGGGCCCAGGAAATACCGAGAAATTACCAGACACTTACAGCGGGGGGCCGGGAGGTGGTCAGGAAGATTCACCGATTACAGTTTGGAGGAGACAGATCCGATTTCCGACACTTCTCTGAAGTTTGTTTGTTGAGTCTGACAGGGAATGTTCGTATGAGCTCACCGCATGAAAAAAAGTCAGAGAAAAGTTAGATAAGATTTTGAAAATGTTCTTGCATGAGGCCAGCTGTTTGTGAAATTTGTAAGAAAAATTTTACTTGCAAGTTTTGAGCGGTCTTGAGTTTTCACTTACAGACCTGGAGCAAGTCTGGCAGTCAAATGTCATTTCTAGCAAAAACCTAAATGTATTGATCATTTTGAATTTGGTTAATCCATCCATTCATTTTATGTCTAGGACCAGGTTATGCAATTTAATCAGCCATATCTCAGAGGAAGTAAGGAGGTGCTGAATAAAATGACAATTAACACCGTTCCTCTTGGTATTCCATCATACCTTATCCCTCAGATGGTAATGTTGTGAGGCTGGTGTTAGATAACTGCTTTAAATAAATATAAACACAGTGTTATAAAGAGGGTGTCAGATTTTCATATTAACAGGCATTTATCAATTCAGGAAACACTCAAACAGCCATTCAAACTTGAGGAGTCCAGCATTTCGTCCCACACAAACAGACACACACACACACACGCACACACACACACTAAGCTGCTCTCTCCTCTTCCTCAGTATCTGCTGCTGACCTGATGCAGTCTGGAATGGAGACACTGGAGCATGTAGCCATTACCTTGACGATAACTCACCCTTGCCGTGGCAACGTGGAGATCGAGCTGGTCTGCCCCAGCGGCATGACGTCTGTCATTGGGGCACGTCGTGCTGTTGACAGGTGCACACTCACCCACACTCACACACCCACACTTAAACCTTAAATAAGGGTTTCTTAAGAAAAAGTAAGTGAACTCAGTTTCTTCATTTATAGTGAAGATGAAAATTGGTTGTTTTTTTTTAAATGTCTATAACACGAAATGAGCCTTAAAGTTATACAACAGTATCTGAGATGTTTAGCCATCTTTACATGAAATGATATATTTGACTGTAGTTCACTAAAGTTGATATTTTTTCTTTTGTTTGTTTTGCAAACAGAGATACTACGGGCTACCAGGACTGGACTTTCTCCACTGTGCGCTGCTGGGGAGAGAAAGCTGAAGGCCAGTACACCCTGAAGATATCGGACCACAGTAAGACACTGCTGACACTCTGACACGAGGAAACAAATACTTTGAGATGCGAAAGTCTTCTTACGAGAGGGAAACCATCACTAAACATGTATCTTGTATGGTTTTGTTTATGTTGTTTCATTGGCATCTGTTGCTCCTCACCTGATTCTTCTCTCCGCATCTTAAAAAGGTTCGAGTTCTGGGCAGTGTGCCACCGTGGGGGTGTTGAAGCAGTGGGCGTTGACCCTGTATGGTTCCTCTATGACCCACATGGAGGTCCGGGACAGACGGAGGTGAGACCTTTCGAGTTTACGTACTGTTGTCTAGAAAATGTTATGATAATTTGCTCTGCTCTGTCCCGAATGATGTGTTCCCATGAAATGTTGTCATGATGCAGCAGTTTCTGAACAATTAGCTCCCATTTTAGAGTCTCATTCCTCATTGATCACAAACGATAATGATTAGCTCAGTGTTTTGACAGACATTAAAGCTATGAAGATGTTCTCTCTTCCTGATTGGCTGTGTGTTGATTGACAGGCTGGTGGAGGAGGCCATGAGTGGCAAATATCTGGACAGCAACTTCTCTCTGCCCTGCCCTCCAGGCCTGGACATCCCTCCAGAGATCATCAGCCCCTTCACCTCTAACAACCTCAAGGTAAACTTCACACAAACCAAAACCAAAACCAAAACCAAAACCAGACACGTTTACCACATCTGTCCTCTCCTCTCTGAACCTCTGCGATTAGTTTTCTATTCACTCGGTCACAGTTAAAAGAATTCAGCAGCTTATATTCTTAGTTATATCCCACAGAGAAGAGATGGATTCAGTACTCTCTCTGAGGTTTAAGAACATATTTTTCAGCCAATGTTTTAATGTGAATGTTTTCTGTTTTCCACTTTAGAACTGCTGTTTCTGAATTACACAGTATCTTGATCCATTTAAATCTATTATGGGCAGTTTTGTGAGAATTAGCAGACCTAAACTCAAATTACTCATGTGTATCAATATAGTCATTGAACCTTCTGGATGTGAGAGGGAATACTGGAAATTCCCCTCTTCCTGGCTGGAAAAAAAGCTGTCCAACCTTTCTACATACCAGATTTGGATCCTTGCAACTTCTTTCCTTTCCCCCAAAATAAAACTGGTCTCTGTGTTGTAACCGTACACCAGAGTTTCAGGTCTGTGGTGAAATGCAAATGCAGACATACCAGTGGTTTAAAAAACTCTTGTATCTCCGGTGCAGATTGTGAATAAAGGATGTAACTTAGAAAACTTACACATGAAAGTTGCTTTCACACAGCTCATACACGTTACTGTGCAGTTTTTGTTCACGAGCAACAAGTAAAGTCATGAAAGTTTTTAATTTCACCTCATGTCGAATTCTTTTGCTGCTACGTTTATTTTAAACCTAAAATCTTAGAAAATTCAGTCAGAGCTTTAGTTGCATATTGAATGGAAGTGTTAACATTGCTGAACAAAAACAAACTTTCATTCTTAAGTTTGACGTTGATCGTTGGGTTTAAATTGAAGGTCTGGTTGTAAAATGTGCAGAAGTTGTTTGTTTCAGCACAGATGCAAACTACCTTCACTGTAAGTCCGTTTGTAAAAGGGAAATTCCCCAAATTATCCCTTCAGTTAAACCAGGAAGGAGTGCTCGGATCCTAGAACGCTTTAACACTGTCACCAATTTTACTTTCACTTCCACGTGTATCTGTCAGTGATTTCCAGAAGGAGTGCTTTGTTCTTTACCTCCTCTGTCTCACTCCTTTCTCCTCTCACCCAGTTTCTGCTGTTGCTGGGCTGCTTTGCCCTTTTCTGGTCTTTCTACTACATGCTGGAGGTCACGCTGGCCAACATGGACTTCAGGGGCCTCCGCTGCCTGCGCAGAAGAGCGGGAGCCCACCGGACCAGGAGGGGACACCGGGGGAGAGGAGTGGAGGAGGCTCTGTTGGAGGAGGAGGGCGAGGAGAAAGGGGAGCAGGGCCCAGAGGAGGAGTTGCATGCAGTGCTGGACTCTGAGGCCAAAGAGACCCTTTTGAACGGAGGGCAGCTGACGATATAGCGCTGAGCCGGACAACGGGTCTGAAAACCTCTCGCTGTCTGTGCACATGAAACGTCTCAGGCTCTCACCCTCCCCACCCTCCCCACCCACCGCAGAAGGAACTCGAATAAAGAGCGGACTCTTTGTCCTCGTCTGCATTCCCCAAACTTGTGGCCTTGTATGAAAAATCTGTGTTTATGCGTGAAAGTATGTGTAGTAATGTGTGTGTGTGTCTGTGTGTGTGTGCGTGTGTGTGTCACAAGGGGAGACGGGAATTATCAAGATCCTCCGAAGTGATGCTTTCTGTCTGTCTGATGTCTGTTTCGGCTGCCACATTTCCAATCAGGATTGGGTTTGGTTTGAACACTAATTAAAAAAAAAAGGACCTAGTCCGTGTTTTTTTTCTTCTTTTTGTTTTTTTTTCGTCTCAGTGCAATTGCATGTTTTCATTTATAAAATGTACTTGTCTGTTTGTAAATGTTTATCCAGGAAGAAACTGAGCCTGATGGGATATGTTATTAGGAAAGCTGCGGGGTCATTAAACCAAGAGAAACTTACATGTGTATGTGTGTGTGTGTGTGTGTGTGTGTGTGTGTGTGTGTGAGACTGTGTGAATGTTACGACTTGAGTGGCTGTGCTTGTAATATACAAGGTCTTCCTTGAAACGTCTCCTCAAATCGGAGACTCTGAGATGGTACTGATGTATTTTAAGAATAAGAGTTATTTTCTTGAGGTGTCATTTGAAGCATTTTATTTTTAAGTCTGGGTTTATCTTTTGGGTAATCGACCAACTACTGATTTAAAAAAAAAAAAACTTGAAGTGGGATTTTCAAGTGTGGGATTTGTACATGTATTTTTTTATGAAGTGTAATATATACACGTTGTGTGCCTGCTGTACAGATTATACAAACCCGCGTTTAAAGGTTTATACAAAGTGTTTTTAAGAATGTATTAAAGAGTTCTAATTTTTTTAATGTAAAGGAGTGTTTGGAGTGAAGCTGGAAACTGTGTTTTGCTGTGCAAGTCGCAGGTGATCGAGTGAAAGGTGATAATAAAAGACGGTTGACATAATATCTTTGGATTTTTCATGTTTTTGAAGCACAGTTGCACACAAAATCACACTTTGAGTCACTTGATATGTCATAATCTTGCATTATTAATGTTTTCTTAATGGCAAAGCCTCGCAAATCATAACCCCCCTTTTTTTTACCCTCTTACATTTCATTATTTATCTCTCCTTTGCCTCTCTCTTTTTCTCTCACTCTCTCTATCTTTTTATTGCCATTTGTCTTCTGTGGGAACTTTTTATTTTACTGAAGGTAAATGATTGACAGCAACAAGTGATAACAGCTTTTATCCTCCAAAACTGGCCACACCTTCCCAGAATACCACATAATCAACGCTCCTTTCACAATAACTTTTCTAAAACACACAACATGTCATTTGCCACCTTTTATGATGAGAGACTCTTAACTTGCACAATGCCGAACTGCCTGCAGGGAAGGTTTTTATCACATGCCGACATGAATGTGTACAGAGTTCCTGGAGGCTTTAGTCATTTCTGTCAGTGAAGAGCCCTTTTTAATGCAACTCAAATGAAAGAAATGCATTTGTGCACCATCTTGTGCCCAATACTACCATTTGACGTATATGTGTTTTTAAAAATTAGCATATCTCTTTAAACCGATAAGGTACCCAGAAAGAGAAAAAAAAAAAGTCAATCCAGACGTGTATTTTAAAGTCATTATTTAATAAGACAATGTACAAAAATATTGGCGCTGATACAGCTGGCGTAGCATTGTGGGAAGTCGTAGATGAAAGCTGGCCAGAAGAAATTGGTCAGTTATCTTTATTATAAAAAAGCAATTTCTCAAACCTCAGGAAACTCAAACCTAGAGGAAAGGAAAAGCTCAGATTTGGCACGTTTTGGTGTGTTTTTACCTCCGAGGCAATGACTTCTATGCTTTAAGATTAAAAACATTCAGTTGTACTGGTCCTGACTACATTTGGGAGGACTAAGTGTTGTGAGCTTTGCAATAGTTACGAGTGCAAGCATCTAAAAAATAAGGGGTTAAGGGTCCGAGGAAGAAGGGGGGTTATTTGTTAAAAAAGTAACTAATTTCTAAAGCAGAAAGGGTTTTATGATTAAAGACGAGTTGTCGTAGACCGGTTAGATGCTTACAGGCTGTAAGAAGGTTTGAGGGGCTGAAGAGGTTTTCGGGTATGCGTGGCACAGTGGTTTTACACGATCTGTCGGGTTTTTCCGTAGCTCATGCCCTCCTGACTGGCTCCCTTATTGGACCCCATCTGTAGGCCAATCACGTTCTTGCCCGCCTTCAGCTGCTCATCAGTGAAGTCTCGCTTGTTCTCTTGTGCTTTCCTGCAAAACATTATTAAAAAAAAAAAGTATTACCAAATGAAAAACTCCATGATGATTTTGGTGGGGTTTTTTTTAAAAATCTCCAAGGAAGACTTACTTGAAGAACCAGTTAGGGTCTCCATTGTATGTGCCTTCATCCTTGGTGACGGCCAAGCTACCCAGAGCTGACAGGGTCCTCTGCACTGCCGCCAGGTCCTTACCTGTCCACAAACACACATGCAGTTATCAACCCCAGCATCAGCCACACTGGGATGCTTCCATACCTGTAAATTGCACCTCTTGATATCAAAAGTCACCCAAAAAGCATTTTTCTCCTGCTCCACCACACAGCTAAAGTCCCTCAACCAATGCTAGGTGTCTACTTGTATGAAATGAAGACCATGAAACCCGTCTGACCTTCCCAAAGGTCCACAGTCTGGAACATGTCGGTCTTGGTGACGCCGTACAGTTCGGCAGCATTGAGGAACTGGGAGATCTGCTCCATCTGTTTGAAGGCCATGGGTGAGCTCTGGATCTTCTTCACAGGTTTTTCTCCGGTAGCCAGGCTATTGATCAGTTCGCTCAGAATCTTTTGGAGAAAAAGATGTGGAAGTGGAGAAACGGAACGAAAGGCGATGAAAGATCATAAACCTTGAACATCACGACTTCTAGAGAAAAAAAAAAAAACAAGATATCAAACTCACACATCCATCTTTCAGCCAGGTCTGGAATCCTATTTTTCCAGCCTCTGGCCTTCCCACACCAGAGCCGCACTGACGGTTGATCCACTCCACCAGGATCTGCTCCAGCTCGAGGTCATACTTGCTGGCGATCTTATCCTGAACCTGCTTGCTCATGCCATAGCTTGGACCTTTGTTAGCCATGCCGACGACTCCCTGAGAGGTGAGCGGGAAAAGGAGGGGATGGACGGAGGGGAAAGGGTTGAGTGGGAGAGAGGGGCGTGGAGAAGATGGACAATACAGTTAAGGGGAGTAGTGAGTGAGGGATTGTGGGAAAAAAAGAGAAAGGGAGATGCAATGAAGTAAGGAGAGAGTTAATAAAGGAAATTTGCAAACTTGATGATCAGTCGTTGAGTTTTTATCGTCATCCTTCCACCATTCTGCATCCCATCTTTACATATTGCAGCAGTATGTACACAGTAGTTCCAAATATGTATTTTATACTTTTAGTCTTGTTAAGATTCCTACTTTTAAGTCCAAAAATTAAGTTTTAAAGGTCATAAAACGGTAGCTTTTATTCATATAACATTGAAGTATTATAATGTATAAAGCCTGTGTACAAAAACATGCACAGGTGCGAGTAATTAACAAAAAAAAAGCATGTTTACCTCATTTATACACATACAGATACTTCTTTTATATTTTGTTGTGTACTGCACTTACATGATATAAACACTTAAAGACATGCAGGTCAAAAGCGTGTACATAAGCGTAAATGCTCAGCACTTAATGAAACTTTCCCAGAACAGCAGCAATACCAGTGTCGCGTCTCCCAGTGCACACCATTAGCCCTCTGCTGACCTGCGTCCGAGGAGAAGTGGTGTACAATGGGAGCTCTGTATCAGCCAGTTAATATTTTGCATATTTTTCTCCTTTCACACACTCACACACTCACACACACACACACATAAAAACACGCATTCTTCTTCACGGTCTCTGTCAACACATTTATCACTGCCATTGCACTTTTTTCTTTTTTTTTTTTTGCTTTTTGCCTTTTTGCTTCGTCATTGCTTTCGGGCCAACAGCCAAGTGAAAAACCCATATCAAAGTGCTGTCTGCACCGTCCAACCTTTGTTGCCATTGTGATGTCAGGTAACGTCAACTTCCTGTTCCTGGGGGAGATTCAAAGTTTGAATGTTAAAGCTCGCATGCAGGCGTTGACTGGAGTGGGCTGATCCTCCTGGCACAGGATGAGGAATGTTGTTACCAAGGGCAACAACACACTTCTGTTTATGGACAACACACACGTCTTTGTGTGCTGTGCAGTGTGTTTTCATTGATCACTGGAATTTTAAAGTTTGTTATAGTGTTGGTGATCGCAAGTGATAGAAAGTCAAAATGGACCCAAACTGAACTGAATGTGTGACATTTTGTTCTTTTAAGTAAATTTGTCTTATTAAATTTTCATTACAAGAAAAACATCAAGACATGGAGACAGAAATGGAAAGTAAGTGGTGCTGTATTAGAGGCTAGAGGCTTTTCTTTCTGGTTTTCACCTTTCTTTTTTTGTATTTTATTCCCTTTTGGCTCCACGGGATCCTTCCTTCCTTTGCACTTTTCATATTGTCACCTTGTAAATTGCTCACACATGGCGTCTATTTACACGTCCAACAGACATTATCATTAAATTGGAGTCATGTTTGTGTGCACCTAATGAATTAAAACTCACTTATCACTCTCTTTCAGCTCTGTTTTTTGGCCTTAACCATCTCTTAATGCAAATACCTTTTTAGCTTCTCCACTCTGCTCCACCAGCTGGACTGTTATCTACTCACATACAGAGAGTAACTTAGTTAATACAAAACTAGTGGGGAAGTATTTTTTTGCACAGTGGCATTGCTAAATACAGCAATTTCCAACATATAAATATACTTTTTTTCCACCGCGGCAAACAGAAATACTGCACATCTGCATGTCGGCGGCCGTTTGCCAGCAGCATTAGTGGCTTAGTGCCCGGTGAATCCGCAGAGTGTTACCACCAACTCTGTCTAATATTCTTTGCATTCCCTGTGGTGTTCGTCCAGACCGCAAGAAACCGAGCGCACATGCCGGACAACACACTCACTTACATGAAGCCACAAGCTGAGGAGCTGTATTTTATCTTCATCTGTCTGCCTCCTTCTCTCTCTTTCTGGCCCATACATGCACACATACATACACGGCTGCACCCACATGCGTCATTATATAATTGTTATTACAGAGTAATGCTCGTCTGGTATGCCTTTTTTTTTTTTCCACCAGCCTCTAGTTAGCCTCATAAACTTCTCTCTGGAACTGAACTGCAAATCACACACACTATGCTCTGTGTAGGGAAAGACATTATGTCCAGCACACCATGCACTCAATGGCTTCTGTCAGGAGGGGAGGAGGGAAAAAAAGGAAAAAGAAAAAGGATGAGATGAGCAAAGACGAGAGGAAAAGTAGGATTTCTTCCATAAGTTCTGTCCTGCATCAGCCTTACAGAGATCACATGATCTTGCAGAGGTTAAACAGGTCCACTAAGGCCCAGACTCTATTTCTGCATGTGTGTCCGGGGACTTGTTGTTATCCTTGGGTTGCAGCCGAGATCCACATATTCTAGACTATCTGCTAAACAAGCTCCTGTGCCGTCTGGCTGCTTCCCCTTATTATGTAAGTTCACTGTTCACTTGAGGACTCACACAGTCTTTGTAAAACTGCCTTTTCATTTAAAAAAGAAACCCACAGCATGAGTTCTTTACTGAAGCATCAAGCAAAGAGTTGCTACGTTGACTTTTGAAACTTTTTTTGCAAAATTACCTCAACTGTTCAGACAATTACCTCAAACTAAAAGTACTTAAAGTATCTTCTGTTACTGCTGATCCAAGGTTCAACAGAAGTTACTACAACAATTAAAAATGCAGCATGTGCTTGTACTGTCATTAGTACTTTTTACTGTAGCAGTATTTTTATGCAGATCTGTAGAGGACCTGCAAATTTTTTTAAGAAAAGTTAAACAGTGAGCAATAAAATACAAGTATTTACCCTGAAGATTATGTTTAGTTTTTAAAAAGAAAAAGAAAACATAAAGATTTTTTTTTTTAAAAAGTACAACTTAGTATAAAACCGTAGATTTCATTAAAAGAAAAAAGCCTAAACTGACTCCTTTCAAAAGTCCCTAAGTGGTTCAACCCACAAACATGACTTCATCATCCTCATCCATCCATCTCTCCTCGTCGTGTTTTCCTGCTCTGTTTCTCTATTACCATGGTAAATCTGCTTAATGCCAGAACAGGAAACCAGTGTGAGGGTTGTGGCGACTGCGGCGGCCTCAGGACTCATGTGGCCTCGCCTCTTGTACAGTTATAACCATGATTTGGTATGAATGACCAGTTCACAGCCGCTGTAATAATTTTACCCCTCGGTAAAAGCTCGGGAGAGGTGGAGGTCAGTTATATTGATGTCACTGCGGTCATTGGGTTGAAGGGTGCTTTTCCTGTTAGCTGATGAACTGCAGTCTCTCAGCGTCGCAGCTCTTTTATTGCGTCGCTCTGGATAATGCCAGCTGCACACAAATCTGCTGCCCAACTTTAACAAGAGCTGAAAGCATTTCATAAAAACTGCTGCCAAGATCCGTCATGGTTCTGAGTGTTCGGTCAAACTTCATAGCTGCCGTGTGTCTGAGCTGATGTATTTCTGAAGTGTGAAGGCCGGAGCTCCACGCTGGTACAAGGAAGTGGTTGCTTTCAGGCCTCCTGATGTGTATGTACTACTGTGCTGTGCTGTGTTTATGTTCTGGCACAGGATTAGCAGTGGAGATAGTGTTATCTGCCCCTGCTTCTACTTCTGCTGCTGCTGCTGTTACTGCTCCCACTGGTGCTTCCCTTTTGTTACTGCTGGCCTGGTTGCGATGGAAACCACTGGGTGTGTTGCCATTTTGAATGATTCGACTTTTGATCTTCAGGCCAAACATCACAGCAAGCTTTTAGATATCACGGTAGTTTTTTTTTTCTTTAACTTTAAAAAAAACCCCCCGACACATTCATTAACAGAAAGTGAAAGTTTGGCGTTTAAGCGTCTTGTTTTCTTGCATTTCTCTGTATTTAACATGTTTGATAAATACTTCTGAAACCTGTGTGTCTGCCTGCTTTAGTCCCTGTTCTCGAGGTGTGGTCACCTCTCGTCCCTCGTGGATAACAGT
Organism: Acanthurus leucopareius; assembly: GCA_029814765.1. Taxonomy (NCBI): domain Eukaryota; kingdom Metazoa; phylum Chordata; class Actinopteri; order Acanthuriformes; family Acanthuridae; genus Acanthurus; species Acanthurus leucopareius. The sequence goes on along the minus strand of JAQMCX010000053.1, from coordinate 4,194,688 downwards.
CTCTCTCAGCCCATGTTTGGTGGTGGATCATTTGTTTGTTCAAATAAAAGTACTGACAGAGATATGCAGCGCTGCCTGGCTCACCTCTCCACCTTTTTTCTTTACTCATGGAAAACCAATTAACACTCAGCTAACATCTGCATCGCATTAAGGATTAAACTCTGAGCTGATGTGCAATCAAACAATCCTACATCACAATTAAGTTTTCTTTTTAAAATGTCAGTAAAAAGCAAATTGCTTGTGTTCAACCAGATTCCTCATTAAAACAGCAGTTTTTAAAAGATGATTGATGTTGAACAAGTGATGATACCTGACTGATGACAGTATTCTTACACAGATGCATCCTGAAACACATATATATACTGGCATAAAGACATTTTCTTAGACCTTTAAATAATTATGTTGCTCTTATTTCTAATTACGTAAGAAGTTTTTTGAAGGCCTCAAAACTTTACCGACTGATCTTTAAAGCCATCTAACAGTTTGTCGAGACTGACCGTCACAAATCCAGTTCAAAAGCTTCGTCTTATACGTAAAGAATGAAAGAAAAGTATACTCACTGTGTGAAGGAAAAGTTCAGTTCTCAGTGCAGGATGTGGGGTGTGTGTGGATGCTTGACTGAGTGTTTGTATATGCTTCGCAGGGACCTCCCTCTCAAAAATGCCGGCTTAAAAGGAGCAGATGAGGCAAGATGACTTCACTAGTCTACCGAGAGCGAGAGAGGGAGGGGAGGGGAGAGGGGAGGGGAGTGGAGGGGAGGAAAGGGAGGGAGGGAGCATAAGGGAGAAATAGGAGAGAGAGAGGGAAAAAAAGGAAACTACATCCTTAAAAGGGCAATGGCCTTTCAGCAGCTCCCTCTCCCTGTCTGTGCGTCTCTTCCCCTCACGTCTGGTTAAAAAAGCCCAGCCTTATTTGGGTAGAGCTGCTCCGTGCAGAGGAGAGGCAGCGGCCAGGCAGCGGCGGCGGTTTGGTCAGCAGGAATTCTCCGAATACTTTCACCACATCCCTGCTTCTTTCCAAGTGGCAGCGGGATCATGAAGGGGAGAGGATGGTGGCTGATGGAAAAGAGTGGGTGAGAGAGGGAGGAGCAGGGGAGATGTGAGTCAAGGAAAGTGGAGAAGGAGAGTCTGGGTGTGGTGGAGAGGTTCAAGGTGTTGGTCCTAACCCGTCACGGGGAAGGAGAAATGTCAAAGAAATGAATCTTTATCTCCATGTTTAGGAAGACGAGATGGACAAATAAAGAGAAAAGATGAAGATGGGAATATTGATGAGAGGAAGGAGGGAGGAGAGGATGAAGAGAGGGAGGAAAGAGGGGGGAGAGGAGAGGATCTAGGAGAAGAGGAAAAGGGGAGGAGAGGAAGAGGAGAGGGAGAAAGGAGGAGAGGAGAAGGAAATGGATGAGTGTGAGGAGGAGTGACAGAATCATCATCATTCAGGCAGAAAATTCCATGTAAGTCCTGAGTCCTCTTCACCCAGTGTGTGTGTGTGTGTGTGTGTGTGTGAGTGTGTGTGTGTGTGTGTGTGACAGACACACACCCCACCACAGTCTCTCACCTCCATTCCTTACAGATTACATTACAGATACTTTTTGAATGTAAGGTGTTAACTCGGCTTTTCTCCCCCAGTGGAAATAATATTAAAGTGAAAATGGAGAAATATATAAAATGTGTATGTTTCATACATTAACCACCTTAATTAAACATTTAAATTTGATTTAAAAGCTAGAAACAGAAATATCGAAACAGTAATTAACCAGATTCTCAGTGTCTGACTCAGAATTAAATCAAAGTTACACACTTAAACTGAACTATTTGAACTGTTTATCCATAACATTTTTAAAAACTTATCAAACATTTATTACATATGCAAAGCCAGTGAGGTCGTCCTTGTTATGTCTTCTTTTGTTTTTCATTGTCAACAGACATTTGTAACTTTCTGCATCATTGGCCTTTTGTGATGTTTACAGAGCTGTGAGGTGAATGCAGAGTGATTCATTTTCCATATTAGATAAACAACGTTGCCAATGCTGTAAATGTTTTTAATAAACTGTTTCATCTCATCAATCTTTCCATTTCTGGCCTTGTATTATGAAAAAAACATATGGCTGCGGTGCTTTCATTTAATCGTGCTTAGATCAGCTGTAACTTGAACGGAGCCAGATGTTATTGAGCACATTATGTTGAGTTTTATTGGGTGTGTGTTTATGCGATAGTTTGATGGTTGACATGGAGGAAAACTATGGAAGATTTAAAATGTCTAAATAAAAACAAATCGAATGAAGTTATAAACTCAATATATATTATAATATTTATTTCCTTCTTACTTATTAATTTCTAATACAAAGAAACATATTAATAACCTGCAAAATTAATTATGTTTAGAGGGAAGGTTGAAGATTTTATATTATATAACAGGGGATGTTTTTTTTAAAAAATCCCTGGACGCTTAATCCAACTTAGCCTTGATGTATGTAAATGTAAAAAACAACAACTTTTATATAAATATGACACAAATCTAACTGATATCATAAACTCTTTCTCTGCATCATCTAATCCTCTTCTCATGGCCGTGGAGTGAGAGCATCATCCCTCAGATGAAATGAACCTCATGGCCGACAGGAACAGAGAACAGGACACGATCAGGCTGACGTGTTGTTGACGTTGGCGAGACTTTCACGACAGCATTAATATAACTCTCATATTTATCATATTTGTTGCAACAAGCAGGCGATTAGCTCAGTATTAAACCTGTTAACAGGGGGGGGGTCGACAGTCGGCCCGACTCGGTCCAAAATTAACAAATCCATCATCGAGTTTGTCTCAAAGCTCATTTATTAACACGTCGTCTCGTTTAATTCTTAAGAAAAACAGTCGGCTCATATTTCCTGCTACCACATCTCCCTGCTGCAACGACTTGTTTGACTTTTGTGTGTGTGTGTGTCTGTTTGCATGTGTGTGTGAAAGTATGTGCAGCATGTGTGTGTGTGTGTGAGCTGCATCCTACATCATGTGTTTATCCAACTGAAGGAATTCGCCGTCTGTGGCTGATGAGTCTCTGCGGATGGCACTTGTTTAAAGTATTGTACAGTACTGTCATCGTCCAGATGCTCGCGGCCTCTTTTGTTATGATCTACTGTTACCATTCCCAAACGATACCTAAGCCTGTTACCGCCACACATTTCCATTGATGGTATCATGTGTGTGTGTCTGTGTGTGAGTGTGTTTCAAGCTAAAAAAACACACCAAATTTGCAAATGAAGTGAACTTGACCTGTGAAAAAAACGCTCCCATCGCTGTTGTTATGACAGTTTATTCACGTCTGTGCTCGTAATGATGCAAATATTCTTCATGCTAAGCAAATTATATATAACAAAGTGTGCTTTTCTTTATGTTTGATCATATTAAATCTGAATACAGATGCACCATTCATGCGTACAACTCATCTTGCTCATCTTCTATTGCAATGACTCTTTATTATCGTGAAGGATTCGTCTCACAGTCGGTCACAAACATCATTTCTGACGGGTTCAACATCTCATGAAGAAGGCTAATTTGTTTCATATGAATCAGGATCTCAGCTGACTGAGGATAAATCGATCCATTTAAGGTCTTGAAAGTCAGAAATTTTTCTCCAGCCGGTGTGTTACTCGTTACATTTGGGGTACACGATGTAACCGGTGAAGATGTTGTGCTGCAGCTGGTTACAGAGCTTCCTGCCGGACATCAGCTCCATGTAGACCTGATCGCCTTTGTTCACGTCGAGCAACACAACCTGAAATCACACACAGTCACCGTCACACAATCAAGTCAAAGCCACCAGGAAAATCCTTTTTTTTTTTAAAGAAATTGAGGAATAATCTGATTACTTTAACGTCTTACCTGTGTGGCACTGTCTTCTCCATCTTCTCGGTTGTTCTCCCACACGCTGACCACCACTTCTCCGTTCTTCATCAGCTGGACCTGCAGATACAACGAAGCATTAAACAAGGATGTGGCAAAGCTTATCCTGGTATCATGAGTGTATTAAGTCTCTGTGGTTTGTTTTACTTTATGGTAGATGCGCTCATTCTTTCCCACGATTGAGTAGACTGTGCAGGAGAACTGATAAACACCATCAATCGGGGCGGTGAAGACACCTGAGGAGGGAGAAGAAGAGTCGGTGGAACTGTAAAGCTTTCAGAAAGTCATTTTACTTCCTGTTTGTGTGTGTGTGTGTGTGTGTGTGTGTGTTTGTGTGTTTCCTACCCAGTGAAGGGTT
>JAQMCX010000053.1:4152455-4190331 GCA_029814765.1 Acanthurus leucopareius | reverse complement strand
TGGAAAGGAAACAATTAATCGCGTTAAAATCTTTATAATTAATTGATCGAAATTAACGCGTTAAAGTCCCGGCCCTATCTAAAACATGAATGTAAAAAAATTAATTGTTTTTTTATTTTTAAAGTATTTTTTTAAAGGGAAAAGTAAATTTTTTAATACTTTTCACAAACATGTGCCAGTCACAATGTTTTGATTGCTATGGACCTTCTTCAGGCACTGGCACGCAAAAGAAATGAAAAAAAGATCACAAACTTGCAGACTAATAGAGAGATGCTGTGCCTTCCAGAGTCAGAGCAAGTATGAAGGAGAAAACCCATGTGCTGGCTTTTATACTTGCTGGGTAAGTACAAATTGCTTTTTGTAAAATCCTTCTAATGAAACTGGTATTTTAGATTTTCACTGTTTTTAAACTAGAATCACACTTTTTTTAATCCCTTGCATACCAAATAATAAATTTTAAATTACACAAATTCGGTTTTTAATTATAACTTTGATTCAATTTTTTTTTAATTATTTGTAATTTATTCCTAATGTATATTTGTTGTTTGTTGTTTTTTAATCTGATTCTTGTCAAGTATAAACTGTTGTTTTTATATACCCAATGTAAATTTGTTATTTTATACATAAATTAAATAATTTCAGTTTTAACACATTAAAGTTAGGGTTAAAATGTAATTAATATTTTTATACATTGGGGTTAAGGTAAGAAATAAATTTTAATGCTAACATATTTTTAAAAAGGTTGAGTTAAGATGAAAAATAAAAATTTAAAAAATGAAAAAGAATTTTTTTTAATTTAAAAAAATAATAATGAAAAAATAAATAAATAAATAGAATTAGGGTTAGGGAAGGTTAGGGTTAGGCAAAGGGAGGGAATAAGGTTAAGGTAAGGGAAAAGGATTGGGATGGGGTTAGGAAAAGGTTAAGGAAGGGGGTTGGGGTAAAGCAAGGTTTGGGATTAGGAACCAGGTTGGGATTAGGCAAGGGTTTTCATTGTGTATTTATAACCCAATTTACAGAATTCTTTACTCTTGCTCCGACAGCTCTTCAATTTACTTGAGTACTTGATACTTTATTGATTTTTTTTAATATTAAGATCGTATGGCTCTATTGTGTGTAATAATTTAATCCAATTTCTCTCTATTTTCTATCTTTCCTGATTTGTCAACACTGAGTTACTCTGAATTCCTGAAACTTTGACAGCCTGCAAGCCATGATAAATAAAATGTTTAACTAATGGAGTTTTTCTTTCTTTCTTGTTTTTAATATTGTACTTATGTTGCCACATTCTTGTAGCAATTGAATTTCTTGTTTCACCTATGTATTAATTCCCACATTTTACACAGAATATAATATGGATACAATTCGTGGTTTGTGGGCTAAAATTTTGTTGAATTTTGAAAATTTTATCAAATTTATTATGAATATATTTCAAATTACAAAAATATTCCCACTGGGGTTCGTTTTGAACTTTTTGCAAAGGTTGAAGTTTTGCTTTAACCAGAAAATCTTTCAAATTCTTATTTTTCTATATGCAGAAATAATTTGGTGATTTCTCAATAATTCCGAATTTTCAATAATATCTCAATGATTGTTCTTAATTTTGTTGTTCAAAATTGTACTTACTGATGAAAAAGTGGTTATCAGTGGAATAATTTCCCTTTGATTGATTTGTTTTAGGGCCAGATATGATTTTAAACAATGTCTGAGAAATGATCTAGAATAGCCTCTTTTTCTTGAGGCTGCGAAGAGAATTTTAACAGCCTCCAAAAAAATCATTATCTCGTGTGCATATGTGATTGAAGGGAAATAACTGTGATCTTACTTAACCTTTAAAAGTATGTTTCGGATGAAAGCTTGTTTTGAACAGCAATGCATGTGTGTCTGTAGTTTTAAAATATACTCTAATGTCCAATTTTTGATCTCTATTTAAAAATGGGTGTTTGTAGATTGTTGTGTCTAAAAAATCTGTTGATTGTTAATTAATTATGTATTTGAGTTTAATTAGGGTCGTGGCTATTTAGAATATCAATAAATTCCTCGAATTCTTCCCTTGAATAAGTCCAAATACCCCAGATATCATCTAAATACCTGAGGTAGTGAAGAGGCTTTTTTGAACACTTGGCCAGAGCCTCTTCCTCCCAGTTAGCCATAAAAATATTGGCGTAAGCGGGAGAAAATCTTTTGCTAATGGCTGTTCCTTTTATTTGCAAAAAGTATTCTTCATTGAATATAAAATCATTCTTCGTCCAATTAATCTCAAATAACTGTAATATCTCTTTGTCAGGTCTTTCAATGTTTGGATGTTTTTTATATATTTTTTGAACTGCCAATAAACCTGCTTTTGTATCAATATTTGTATATAAACTGTCAATATCTATAGAAAAAAAATAAACAATTTAGAGGAAGTTTTAAGTTTTAAATGATGTCGATGAAATGGTAAGTATCTTTAATATAAGAAGGATGTAAGACTGAAGGGGGAGTCAGGAAATAGTCTATATACTCTGCAGTATGATGTGTCTCACTGCAATAGTCGGAAACAATTGGCCTGCCTGGAGGTATTTGAAATGGCATGGTCCACTTTCCCATTTCCTTGTGAATTTTAGGTTTAATGTTTAATTTTTAATGTTTAAAATGATCCCCATTAGCTGTCACCAAGGTGGGACTAGCTAGTCTTCCTGGGGTCCACACAGAAAGACAAACACAAAACAATACACAATACACAAGATACAAATCGTATTACACTTAATGATAATCAACAAGCATTGAAACATTGTTAGACATCATTATAAACATCATCAACAGTTATTCAGAAAAGTTATCCCATTCATGGATATTGCAGTCATTCCTACATTCATACAGTAGGTATGTCCATTCCTTACTCGCAAATTTAAATAGTGCATCCTCAGATGGAACTTGAAAGATACTTTACTATTCAATTTACGTATATACAATGGGCAATATTCTAGTGATTGATGGCACAATAAATAACTGTTCTCTTTAAAGCATTTGATTTTGGATGTGGTAACATCATCTTGCCATCATCGGCTAGCCTAGTACAATGAGAGTGAACCTGACCTCATCTGACAATTTGGTTATATAAAAAAACGGGTTGAGAAGAAAGGACAATATTCCTGAAAAATTTAGTCATATTGAAAACTAGCCTGTTCTCTGCTGTTAACCATGAGAGTTGACGGTGCATACTGATAGTGTTTGTTCCCATGGGACAATGTAATACTAACCTGGCAGCTCTGTTCTGGGCAACTTGTAATTTTTTTAGTTGACCTTTAGATACAGAGGACCATACAGGTGCACAATAATCCAGGTGACATAAAATTAATGATTTAGCCACCTGTCCCACAATATGTGTAGGGACATAAGAAAAACATTTCCTCACCATGGAGATACCACAACCCATCTTCTTCACTATGGTATCAATGTGTTCTGCCCATGACAGCTGACTGTCAATTATTGTGCCCAGTAATTTTACTTTATTTACCTGTTCTATAGGTTCCCCAGACAATTTTAAACTCATCTTTGGTGTAGATGACAGTTTGTGACCTGATCCCAGAATAATTGATTTGGTTTTCGAGATGTTTAGTACCAACTTATTTCGTTTTATCCAATCAAAAACCATATTGAACTCAGCTGATAAAACATTGTCCAGTTCACTGACAGTTTTTGCAGCATAATACAATATGGAATCATCAGCATACATTTGTACAGTTGCTTTACACAAAACTGATGGTAAATCATTTGTGAATATGGCATATAAGAGTGGTCCCAAGCAGCTCCCTTGCGGGACGCCGCAGTCCAAGGCCTTGGAGTGAGACCAGCTGCCAGTGTAATTAACCCGTTGGGTCCTACTTGTGAGATAACTCTTCATAAATAGAATGGCGGTTGGACTGAACCCATAACATTCTAGTTTGCCAATGAGCAGATCATGATCCATGACATTGAATGCCGCACTAAAATCAAGCAATACTGCACAAGTCATCTTTGAGTTATCGATTTCCTTGAGCCAGTCATCTGTCATTACTGTAAGGGCAGAACAAGTTGAATGGTTTTGTCTGTGAGCATGTTGAAAACCTGTATTTAAGCTGTTACAGTCAAAGTATTCCTGTATTTGTGAGTGGACTATTCTCTCCATCAGTTTACTAAGAACTGGGAGAATAGTGATAGATCTACTGTTCTTCCCAGTGAGTGCTAGTCTGCCATCTTTAGGTAGGGGAATAATTTTATCCTCTTTCTAGACAGTGGGATAAACACCTTTCATTAAGCATGCATTGAATATGTGACATATCGGACCATAAACAAAGTCAGCTGCTAGACCAAGTACTTTACTGTCCATCATGTCAGTACCCACTGAGCTGTTTTCAGGCAGGGACCTGAACAACTTCCTTACTTCACACTCATCCACACTATTAAACAGAAAAGTACAATTCTTGTCTAACATCACATTTTTTTTTATGTGCCTAAAATAATCAGAATCAGTGTTGTCCATATTCTGCCTTAGTGCATAGACCTTATTAATGAAGAAGTCATTAAAATAATTCGCTATATCAGACAGTTTGGTCAGAAACCTGCCTTCTGATTCCACAAAGGAAGCACCACCAGTTGTCCTTCTCCCCATTATTTCATTTAGGGCTTTCCAGAGCTCTTTACCATCTTGCTTTACAGCATTTATTCTTTGCATGTAATATTCTTTTTTCATTGATCCATTCAGTTTTGTAACCTGGTTTCTCAATTGACAGTACTTTAATCTGTCCTCCACTAATCCAGACTTTACTAATGTAGATTTGGCTTCATCTCATCTCTCTGTCCTTCATGAGGCTCTTTAGAGTTTCATTCAGCCATGGAGCTGTTCTCGCTTTTACAATGCACTTTCTCATAGGGGCATGCTTGTCAACAATCTTCATAAAAATTTTCATAAAGATATTTAAGGAGGCCTCAGGCTCCTCAGCAGCATACACATCAGTCCAATCAATATCACCAACATCTGCCAAAAAACGTTCAGGAATAAATTTCTTGAACATCCTTTTATGTACTATATTGACCTTACATTTAGGAATTTTAGTTTTCCTGGTAATTGCTATAACAGTATGGTCACTAAAACCCACCGATCGAGAAACTGGTTTAGTGCAGCATTCAGGAATATTTGTGTAAATATGGTCTATGCAAGTGGCAGAAGTATGGCCAGCTCTGAGACAGATTACAAGCATCCATTAGTGATACTATCTTTTGTTTCATTGGACATTGATTCGCAAACCAGTCTATGTTCATATTACCAAGAAAAAAATATCACCATTCACATCTGTAACTCTGTCAACTAACACACATAAATCATTCAGGTATTTCACATCAGTCCCGGGAGGTCTATATCAGCATCCAATCAGCACTGGCTTTAGGTGAGGAAGATTCACTTTAACCGTAAAGATTCTAAACTATCTGATATGAACTCAGAACACTGTGGTGCTGGAAAGCTATTTCTGATATATAATGCTATGCCACCCCCATGTTTATCCCTGTCTCTTCTAAAAATATTATAGCCATCAATGGACACCTCAGTGTCAAGAACAGTAGCATCCAAATGGGTCTCCGATATGGCCAAGATATGAATGTTGTTGTCTGTAATCAGATAGTTAAGGATGTAAAAATCTACATTCTCTGGGTTGTGTATCCCCTTTCAAATATTGTTTTTGTTTACTTGAGATGAATCTTTTTTCTTTCAATGGATTTATGATATTGTGAACTGTCTGAATAGTGTCTAAATAAATTGGTTGATCTAATTTTTGATTATATGTTTTATTGTTTAATTGGCGATAAGCCTCTGTGATGTATTGTTCCCGTCCCATAATTACTATTGTACTCCCTTTGTCTGCAGGTTTTACAACAATGTGTTCATTATACCTCAATTCTCGGAGTGCGTTCAATTCTTCTAACAATACATTTCTTTTCTTTATAAGATCCAAAATATCTTTTAAAATCCTGATTATCCTTTTTAATTAACATATTAACTTAAATTGGTAACTTGTCTTGGTGGTGTCCACGTTGATGTTGGTAAGAACGGTAATGGCTCCTTTTTATCAGCACCTTTGAAATATGTAGCTAATTTAACTCTTCTATGATATGTTTGTATGTCTAATTCCAGTTGGTTTCTTTGATTTTTATTGAGTTGCATAGTTAGGATGAAAGTCAGTCCTCTATTTAAAAGGTCCAATTGAGCTTTGGTCGGACAAAAAGTCTTTGTTAATATGACTACATTTTGAGAAGAAAGGGGTTGTGACCCCTCATTCCCTTCCCTCGAAAGGCTTAAGGGGCTTTTAAGTTTAAAAACGAAACCCATTGGTCCAGCATCGCTTGAGCAGTTGCTTTAGTCCAATGTACTTGGTCTTTCTCTGTCTGAAAGCTGGTACTCTTGAGAGGAGGGATAAAAGGCATATTTTTGCGAATACGGGAGTTTAGTTTTTGAAGAGTTACTTGTTCTGCGGAAGGTAGTGAAGAGGAATAGTTTATGATGGGAACCCCAATCTCTGAGAACGGAAATTGCTTTTTTGTCATTCGGACTGCTGCTTGCATTTGTTCAATAGCAGTTTCTTTGGCTTTCTGTCCCCGAGAATTGAGCCCAAATAAAAGAACCACCGTCTCAACAACCATATGGCTTGATGACTTAGGAAGAATGGAATGAGTGTGGTGAAACTTTGCTCCAGGGTAGCTTTCAATCTGTAAATCCGAAATCGAATACATTAGTAACGTTGACAAATTTGATTCTCCTATAATTAACCATTTCTTCCAAATGCTCAATCCCCAGTCTACCATATGCGGTCTGTGGTGATATGTCTTTTAACTTTTAAAGTCTGGGGTGTAGGGATAGGAATATTTCCCTACATGAACTCATCTGGAGTTTTGACATTTTGATTTTCTTCAGGTACCTGCACCAAAACAGGATCTTGATGTACTTGGACTGTGACCTGTTGGGCTCTCTTATTTAACCCTTGTTTAGAGATGTTTGACCTTGAAATGGGAATGAGGACTAGGGTTCTGTCTAAGACATGTGTCAATGAATCATTGAGATCAAAGTCGTCATTAAAAGAAGATTCAAGTCTCACCAAGGGTTCTGGTTGATCCTCATGGATCCCCTGAGACATCTCACTCTCTAGAACCACACATGGATTTTGTTCCTGTAGTTGATGTTGGCATCTTTGTTGTTTAGGGTTAGGGTTAGATAAAGCAGGATAGCAAATTTTTTTCCAAGAAAATTGACTCAAAACTGCCAAAATAAACCAGAGTACATCAGTACTGCCGAGGAACTTGTGGAGTTAGATTCTATTGTTCTAAAACTCGGAAAAAAAAGGAACAACTTTTTACTTGAAAAGATAGACAGACTGAAAACTACAGCTGATGTAACAAAATTTGGATTATTAATCTGCAGTGAAGGGACTGATCCTGTGTGTTTCTTACTATATGCGTTTCTTTACAAACTGGATTCCCTCCACTATGGGTCAAGAACACTTCACTGAGCCCCTGATTAATGAACGGGCACATTGGTCCCTTATACCATGATCAGAAACCGAGACTGGTTCTTCCTCTACTTATGTTGAAGTATCAGGGCAGGGACAAGATTCTGCACATTGCAACAATGCTGTGGAGAAAAAAAATCTGACCATCTTCAGTGGAGAACCTGTATTTTCTTTCTCACAAGGAAAACCAAAAACTTCTCAAAAGCAACCAAAAAACTTCTGTAGGTGACGATGGCAGAAGGCAGGCTGGCTATTTCACTGAGAGCTGGGGACACAGGTGGACATGAGGGCAGCAGGGCACCAAAACTGTAGGAAAAACACAGGAGAGCAGGAGTTAAATGAATCATAAGTGAATCACTAAAGCAAGACTACTGGAGGCAAGTTCACCAGAGAACGCACAAAGGCACTACTGATGATTGCTGACTGATGAGCAATGTTACCAAAATGGAATCATATGGCAGAGTGGTGTGGTATGAGCTACGTCTTTATGGAGAGGTTGATGAGTGGCAATATGAAACAGGTGTGCCCCGCTGCAGCTCACTGAGAAAGTAGGTCAGCCATGCCCTCTGCCACACACCAGCACTGCAGTAGGAGGACAGAAAAAAGAAAAAAAACAACCACAAACACAACAAAAACACAAATCCAATCAAACTAAACACAAAAAACAACAACAAAAATCCAGACTGTAACAAAATAAGAACGCCCCCTTAACTGTCAAAGAAACTTTTTGTAATCCACTGGTCCGCTTTGTGCTTATCCATTGTTATATATACTCAGAACTGTGGACGCTACTGAATGTATATGCCCCTAATTATAATAATAATAACTTTATTTGTATAGCACCTTTCAAAACACACAGTTACAAAGTGCTTTACAGTAAAAACAAATTAAGTTAGAAACAATAAAATAAAATAAAATGAAATTAATATTAAAAATGATTAAAAACAGTAAGTTAGCATTTCTTGGATGTATGTAGGGGCCTGTCCATTTTAGGTTTTAAAAACAAGCATTAAAATCTTAAAATAAATTGCGTTTTGGATCAGTTGTAGTCTTTGAATGTTTTGCTTACTGATACCGGAGTTCAGTGCATTGCAATAGTCAAGTCTGGAGGACATAAAAGCATTAATGACTGTTTCAAAAAGTGGAGGAGAGAGGAACGGTCGGATTTTTGTTAACTGTCTCAAATGAGTAAAGCAGGAATGTACAACCTTGGTCACCTGTGCATCAAAAGATAACTGAGAATCAAAGATGACACCCAATTGCAGGACTCCTCACAAACATTATTTGATAGAGAGCCCATACTAGAGAATAGATACTTAATATTGCTAGTGCTGGGGCCAGAGGGGGGTAATGATGATAACTTCCAATTAAGAATGATTCAATTGCAGAAAATTTTCAGATATCCAAGTTTTGACTGCAGTTAGGCAGAACGGGTCGTATGAAACATTTGCTACCAGAATTAAGCGGTACATAGAGTTGTGTGTCATCAGCATAATAGTTGATACTGAAGCTACGCAGGGTATGTCCCGGAGTAACGTGTAAATTGTGAAAAGGAGGGGACCTAAAATGGACCCCTGAGGACATCAAAAGAGAGGGGAGCACGGGAAGAGGAGGCGTCTCCGAGCCTGACTGAAAAGGACCTATTTGACAGATAGGAGATGAACCAGTCCAATGCCACTCCACTGACACCTACACTGTGCTTCAGACAGCTGATTAAAACATTGTGGTCCACCGCATTGAAAGCTGTGCTGAAGTCAAGAAGAATTAAATGGAATACAGGCCAGAATTGCCTGTAAGCAGCAGATCATTAGAAACCTTGACTAGAGTGGTCTCAGTGCTATGGAGGCTGCGGAAACTGGATTGGAACTTTTCAAAAATTTGTTTCTCATTCATAAAAGCAATTAACTGAGTGGCCACAGCTTTTTCTAAAATCTTGGTTAAAAATGGTAACTTAGAGATGAGTCTAAAATTACTTGAAACAGCAGGGTCGAGAGAGGGCTTCTTTAGAAGGGAATAAAAATAACATGCCTAAAATAAGATGGGAAAATCCCAGAACACAGAGAACAATTTATAATAGCTAAAATGTCGGGACCAACCGTGTGAAACACAGCTTTTAAAAACCTGGTTGGGATGCAATCTGAGAGGCAGATGGATAACTTAGAGAGTGCCACAATGCGTTCTAGTGTGGACAGAAAAATCTCATTAAAATGGTTTAAAGTGAATGGAGGGCATGAGTCATTGTTAGGCTCTCTGAAGTCAGTGCTGGACTGTTGGAGGATTTCCTTAATTTTTATTGTAAAATAATTTAGAAATTGCTCAAATTTCTCAGGGTTAGGTTCAACAGGCTGATAAGGTAAGGGACCTATAACAGATTGTACTGTTTCACTGTTTGCTGTTTGTCATGATAAAAACGCAGATAAAAGATTTTTTTTTGAGAGATCTTACATTAAGTAGACAGAAATTAGCTGACTTTATGGTAAAGGTTGAAGAAATAGTTTTAATATTGATGAAATTATCGTTGTGTGGAGTGAGAAGGAGCTAAAATTTCACACTGCCTTTCAGATATCCAAACCGGTATAGATAAGACAAGACCAACAACAGCAGGACCAGCATTGTCAGGTATAGCGCTATGACACACAGAATCAGGATGCTGGGCTGTGTCTTGCAGTGCAAAATATCAGTCATGGCTAAAAGCAAAACAATCAGTAAAATTGTGTGCCTATATTCTTAACCATTCTTATTTAGATGCAGTCCATCATGCTTAAAGAAGTCCCGTCTGGTCCAGAAAGAATCTAAGTTACTGATGAACCCAACACCTACGGAAGGCCTAAGTGGACATGGTTTAATTTTTTTTTTTTTACAAGCCGTTTTCTCGAGATAACGAGAAATGACAGTGGCCGCAGTAAAAATTTTTTATCCAGTTATAAAGACTAAAGAGATGACTGAAATGCTCAGAGTTATTGGTAATGATAGGGTTGGGACCAGAGATAGCACACCTCCTCCCCAGACTTTCAACAGTGGAGGCCAAGGACTCAAGTTCATAGTGTAGCTTTGTGGATTGCCTAGCCATGATGTCATTACAACCTGAGTGTGATCACAGTGTGAATGGAGGGATGCATGTCAAGGAGGACCATGATCAGTTCAATGAAATCAGTAGTTTTTCCCCCAGAGAGACAGTAAATGATGGCACCAGGAAGCTATGAAAAAAGGACTATGAAGTTTATATCAAGACTCACAGAACACATCTGGACCCAAATGCAGAACAACTAGTGATTTATTTACAAAAACTAGTGTGAAATATATACAGTGACATGACAACAATGACAACAGGCAGGAAGGGAAAGGCTGAGGTCTAGGGAAGGTGAGGGCATCAGGGCAGGAGACAGGGCTGGGGGAGGCAGAGCTTGGGGTAGGCAGATGGCAGGGCTGGGGAAGCAAACAAACAGATTGGTCATGGCAAAGTTACTGAATCAACATCCAAATACAAAAATCCAGAACAGTCCAAAGTCGAATAAATCAGAGAAACAGGCACACAAGAACAATCTTAAAGAAATGAAATGAATATGGCCTTGAGCGTTACCATGAGGGCTGCACAACAAACTGGCAGCGAGTGGAAAGTGAAGCCTGGTTGTATACAGCAGCAAGAGGTGGAACGGTAATCAGGCAGATGACGATAAGGTGTGCTGGCGAATGAGTGCAGGAGAATTAGGGAGCCCCCGCTCGGCCCTGGGGGAGACAAACAGGAAGAACAAGAGGGAGGGAGGGGAGCAGTGAGGAAAAACAAGGGAAAAAAACAGCAGACTGGCCGGATCCTGACAGTCTCCTACCACTAAAATTTTGGGACACTCAGATTCAGTGCTGCGTTTGTAAAATGCAAACTTTGAGTCAAATTTGTGACTGGTAATTAACAAGGTTGGAGAGAGCAGGTGAGGCAAGTTGTTAACCTGATCAGACGCTCGTGTGAGAGGCAGAGGGGGGACAGGGTTAGCAGCAATAGGTGGCTAAGAGGATATGCTAAGTGGGACTGGTTTTTGGGCTGCGAGAGTGATAGATGAGGCCGTTTGCATCCTGGCAGGGCTGATGAAGAGGCACGAGAGGGTGATGAGTCCAAGGGCGAGTTGATGCTGATGGGTGAGGAGCGCTTTCTGACCCTGGCCACTCTCCATGCAGGAGGGGGAGAGACAGGCTAGGAGGGAAGCATCACCAGTGTTCATCACCGTTCACAAGTGGAACGTCATTGCCATCGATGCAAGACAAGTCATACCAACAGAAGACAAGGAGGGACTGAAGCTCAGGCCCAGGAGAAAAAGCGAGAGAGAGGGCCTACAAAAAACAGGCACGGAAGATTGACCAAGAACTGATCAGAGTTTGAAAACTACACGCCTGGGCTCCTTATGGAGCTCACAGTGGTGAGACAGGTTTCAGCTTGAAGAAATTATGAAGTAGTCAGTCAGAAGACTTACCACCAAGGGCCTTGGACGGGTCCGCTGGGGATGGATCAGCACTGGTGAGTCAATCCCATTTCCTCAAAAAAGTGGAGATGTTGAAATGTTGATGGAGGAGAAGAAGAAACTAGCTGGCATTCATGCTAAAAACAAGCCAATGCTTGTAGCATATCGCAGTAGTGGGAAACCTCAGTTTAAAACTAGAGATCCGAGGCTCTGGTGGTCAAAAATTTGATATTACTTCAGCAACAATTCAATTCAATTCAATTCAGTTCAATTTTATTTATATAGTGTCAGATCACAACAAAGTTGTCTCAAGACACTTTACATATAGAGCATGTCAAGACCACACTCTATCAATATATATATTATCAATATATTAACTCTATTATATTTTAAATTTACATGAACCCAACAATTGAAACCAATTCCCACATGAGCAAGCACTTGGCGACAGTGGCGAGGAAAAACTTCCTTTTAACAGGCAGAAACCTCGGCCAGATCCAGACTGAGAGGTGGGCGGGATCTGATGGCACCGGTTGGGTTGAGAGAGAAGGCAGCAGGCAGCAGGTTAGATTAGAAAAACAGCACCGAGGGGAGTTTAAAGTGTGCGCTCAGGTCCTGCTTTTGTGCCGCTCACCTTCGATTTTTCTGAAGCTTTGGTTTGTTTGTAATAATTCCTCCTCCATCTCATTCAGGCTCATGTTGAAGTGCATCTTCAGCCTGTTCAACTTCTGCAGCATCAGACAGCAGCCGCAAGAACCCTCGTCCGTCTCGCACGCTGAACACAAAAAACAACAAAAAAAACCACATGAACACACCTGCAGGTGGGACACGCATGCAAACACACACTCACCACGGACACACAGCTCCTCACCGTTGCCTTGGTTGGGGTCTGTAACGGGTTCGACGTAGCCAGGTCCGTGCCAGGAATATGTGACCTGACCGAACGCCACGTGCAGCAGACACAGCAGCACAACAGCTGTGGAGGAGAGAGCAAAGTCATGCAGCACATGCAGCTGTTGTATTTTCTTAACCATCATGCACCGAGGCTCACCTCTCATGTCGTTGCTCAGATCTTAAAGCTTCAGGAGGATGAAAAGGTGTGATGAACTGATCAGCAGTGGAAGTCTCATGGATATATAGTTTTTCTTAAAGCTCCTCCCTTGTTACCGCTCATTTTTTTATTCCTCCTTTTCTTTCATTGCTCCTCCTTGTATTCTTTTTTTTTTTTAATCATCCGCCCCTTTTTGTCTTTATAGCTGAATAACTGGGGGATGTTTTATCATCATCATCATCATCACCAGGCGCTCTCACTTTCCAAAAACACAAACAGGCGGACACACACCCTCCTGGGTTTTGTGCAGGTTGTTGCACAGCAGGTATCATCTGTCATCTCAAAAGAAGTTTCTGTGCTTTGAGGAGCTTCATGACAGCTTGACTGACTGTTAAAATGTATGTAAGAAAACTGCAAATGACCTTCCTTGTTGCATGTTGCTGCATGTTGCTGCATGTTGACGTGCTGTTGCAGGTTAAATGCAGTGATCTGCTCATGATAACGTCGATGGTGTATCAAATCCTGTTGCCATCTTAAACGCTAAATGCTAAATATGTCCAAAATGGCTCTAAAAAACATAACAATCTCTAGAAATGTCATAAATCTCATCTTATTTCAACATCTTCACTGATTTTTTTTGTGTCTACACAGAATTATGCACAAAATGAGAGACTTAAGTCCACAATATGTTTGCATTAAAGGGTGGATTGTTTATTTGATTATAGATCTTAATAGCAGGTATGTTTCTGCAGTTACAGTTTATTTTTCATGCATTTAATCCATAAGTGTGGTGATATAGCATTTATTTGTGTGGTAGTTGTTGCACAAGATAATTAAAACAGCAACTTCAGGGTCTCTTTGGTAGAATATTCTATAATTTTGCTGATTTATATCCCAAAAGATAATAGTTTTATCTATTATAGCACCAGCTTTTCCAACATTTTTCTGTCTTAGACGTTTTTTGTATCTTCAGTTACTTTAATGCAAAATTGAAGAAAGTCACTCAAAGAGCCAAACAGTTTGTTTTAAAAGTTTTAAAAGTTTTATTTCATTCGTAAGTTTCAGGAACAGCAATTTTTTTCTCAATTAATATTTCTATGAAAATATACATCAAATTACATCAGTATGTTAAGATCAACAACAGATCTAACAAGCAAGACACCTAAACAGTGTGACAGTGTGACAAAAACACACAGTTTATTTTCAGTTTCCTTCAGAGGAACTACTGATGATCGTTGCAACAAGATCACAAGATGGAATAAAACAAACAAACGAAAAGGATTTCAGCATCGTGTTGAGATGAATGACAAAAAAGAGAAGACTAGAGAAGATTAAAGGCTACAAAACACTTCCTTTGCCACAGAAAGATTTCATCTAAGACTCAACAACAGTAGTGTACAGCAGGAAGCCAGTGAAGGTGTTATAGTGGCTGTTGTGATCGCAGACGACACATCCTTCGAGCAGTTTGACGGCCACGTGGTCTCCAGCCACCAGCTTGATGGCCGTCACAATGGTGCCGCTGTCTTCAAGGTCCTGGCCGTTTTGTTCGAGGAGCGCAGACACCACCTCACCATTCACCAGCAGGGTGGCGCAGGCGGCCATGGTGCCGTTAGAAGAATCAATGGTGTAGATGGTGACGGAGAAGCTGTAGAGGCCGTTGAGGGGAGCCGTGAAGATGCCATCCTGCACGTTGTAGCCGTCTCCGAGGTTGATGAAGACGTGACTGTAGGGGATGATTTTGTCAGTGTCGAAGGGGCCGAAGCATTCGAGACTTTGGTTGTTGTTCAGAGCGACGGAGAAGGCGCTGCGACTGGCTGGAGATGCAGGAAAGAAGAAAAAAAAGTCAGACCAGATGTGCGAAAACTGGATCAGTTTTGTTCTTCGAGACACTTTAAAGTCGTTCCGTGAATGAAAACTCATGAGTTTGTCGCTCACCTCTCATATCGTTGAGCATCATCTTCGTCTTTGACAGCTCCTTGTGCAGTTCTCCACAGGTGTGGTTAAAGAACCACTCCATCCTATAAATCTGTTTCTGCATCAGACAGCAGCCGCATGACGCCTGATCCAACAGACACACTGCAGACGCACACACACACACACACACACACACACACACAGGTTAATATTTGAGCTCGCATGTGCATTGACCATCGACAGAAGGGGATGGACTTATTTCTTTAATAATAATCTCTCACAGTTGTGTGAAGGATAATCTGCCGTAGTTGGTGCTTCAGTGGTGGGGATCTGATGTCCATCCCATGGATACGTCACTTCATCCCAGAAATACTGACCAGAAGCTGAATGCAGCAGCAGACACAGGGACACGAAGGCTGAGGGGAAAGACAGCAAAGCCACAAAGCTTTAGACCCCCCCCCTCAAAATAAACACTGCAAAAGATGCTTTTGCTTTTCCCAGACAATGATTTGACTCTAAACTACTGGTGTTTGTCCTTTTTTTTTAACTTTAAGACAAGGTGAACCTCAATAAAACACCATCAAATTAAAAAGTGGCACAGTCCTTTAAAATTAAACTCATAACATACAGACTTGAAACCCTTTAACCTACTCAATTATTACATATTTTGCACCAATCGCTGACAAGCTGCCGTCAGTCAGGCTCTCTCTAACTTCATCTACTTCTGTTATGTCTGACTTTTCAATTACAAACAAATTCAGGAGTCCAAGCGGCTTCATAATGCTTCAAATTAAAAGCATTTACAACCAGTCTCACCTCTCATCATGACGCTGGTGAAAGATGAAGGCTTCAGAAGGACGAAAACTGATCATGAGACAAAAGTCTTGGATATATATGTTTCTGAGCCCCTCCCTTGATATTTCTCTTTTTTTATCCTCCTTTATTGCTCCTCCTTGTTTTTTTTTTATCATAATCCGCCCTTTTTGGCTTTAAAACTTTTATTCATGAGATGTATTTTCTTATCACAGAGGCCCCTTATTTTCTTGAAATCACACACAGGCAGACACACCCTGCAGGGCTTTGTTGTTGTCGTCGTCGTCGTTGTTGTTGTTGTTGCCGCCCAGGTATCACCTGTCGTCTGAGGTGAGGTGTTTAATGTGACCAACAGCAGTCAGCCATTGTGCTCTGCAGAGCTGCAGTCGCTTTGTAAAGGGGAAGTAAGAGATCAGGCAGGTCAACAGGATCCAGGATCTTTTTAAATCCATTTAAAATGACAGGATGTGAACATATATTCTTCCAGTTACGTCATTTTACATGACTCTTATGCCCTCTGATGACAGGAGGTATGATTCACCATCATTAACACACACAGCTGACCTCACAAACACACAGGAGCTGCAGCATTTTAGCAAATGTGTGTTTTCATTGCTACAGAAACCTTTACAACAGATTTATTTGTTTGACTTTCAAACAGCATGGATTATCGAGCTTCAGCCTCTGTTTGAAGTTGTTTGCAGTAGTTGGAATTTTTTGCCAGACATTTATCTCCGTCTTTCATCAGTCTGGTTTGAACTTCTGCAGGTTTTTCTTCCTCCTCTTGCAAAATAAAGCTGAAGCTAAACAAAAGTCACACAGTGATGCTGATTTTACCTTAGCAAGGCCTTGTTAGCTTTAGCAATAGAGAGTTGTTAGCAATGCTTTGACTTTTTAATTTCACCCATTGTGGGGTGAAATCAGTTGAGGTGATCTCAGCATGAAACAGTCATAAGAGCCCAGTTTTCTCTTTAATTAAAACCCTGCAGACAGTTTACACGGCGACAGGCTGCAGCTACGACTCTCTGAAAGCAGCATAAGCTTTGGTCCTTCACCTGGCTTGAAGCTTAATATACAGTCTTTGACCTCAGGATAGGAGAGCACACAGAGAAGTGGTAAATAGGTAAGTTATGTTAAAAAGGGGTTTGTTAAAAATGACATTTTTGCATCATTTTTAACAAATGAAGGTCCATCAGTTAAACACTCCAAAATCTATCAGCAGACCTTTGGGAACATTAATGAATAAAATGAAAATAAGTCACCTGGATCAGTGTCAGATGGGGCATTTGATGACAAGTTTCAAAAAAAGACAGTGCATTGTGGGTAATGACAGTACAAAGTTTTGGCAAGAAGAAGAACAAAATCTGTCTTTTTAAATCGTCTTTCATCAGACTAACAATAATACTAAGATACAAGCCTTAAAAGATATTTCTTGAGATGATAATAAAACAAAACACCTCACAACAGTAACATTTTGATCAAAATCAGTATTTATTTTCATTGTTTTTTACAGGTGTGTTTCTCACAGCTTTCAGGCTCATAATCAATCACATAAAATCAATCAGTGACAGTTGAAAGAACAAAGATAACTCAGACTGCATGACATTAATCAATCATTAGGAACATGAACAACAACGACGAACACGTCCAACATTACAACAAGAACGGAAACTTTGCTTTGTGTCACAGAAGAACATTGAACGTGAGAAGAAAACAACTTGTTCAAATAGTAAAGAAACATGTGGATGAGTGAATATAAATTAAGGGCTTTAAAAGAACAACTGTCACTGCAGAAAGATTTCATGCGTCAGACTCGAACCTTGTCAGAGGCCAAATGTTGTCACAGATCCCAGAGCAGCTACATCTCCCTCGGACTCAGTCAGTCGCGTAGAGCAGGAAGCCGGTGAAGGTGTTGTAGTGGCTGTCGTCGTCGCAGAGGAAACATCCGATGGGCAGGTTGATGGCCACCTCGTCTCCAGCGTTCAGGTGGATGGCCATCACGATGGTGGCGCTGTCCTCCTGGTCCTGCATGTTCTTCTCCCTGGGTCCAGCGACCACCTTGCCGTTGACCTGCAGACTGGCGCAGGCGGCCAAGGTGTTTCCAGGAGAGCCTGCGTCGCTGTAGACGGTGAGGGCGAGGCTGTAGACACCAGAGCGAGGAGCTGTGAAGACGCCGGTGTCGACGTTGTAGCCCTCACCCAGGTTGATGAAGATGTGTTTGTAGGGGATGAGCTTGTCGTCGCGGAAGGGGCCGAAGCAATTCAGTTTTTCTTCGGTGGTGAGAGCGACGGAGAAGGCGCTGCGGCTGGCTGGAGATGCAGAAGGTTAGAGAAAAAATAACATGAAGTTTCTCCAGAAAAAAGCCCCAGATGACAGATAGTTTAAAGTGCGTGGAGAACAAGAACATTTCATCTCACCTCTGACATTATTAAGGACGGTCTGTGCCTTTTTCAGCTCCTTATCCAGCTCGTTGAGGCTCTCGTTGAAGAACATCTTCATCCTGTGTATCTGCTGCTGCATCAGACAGCAGCCACACGACGCCTGATCTGTGAGACACACTGAGCACAAAAACAACAACAGGAGCTTGTAGATAAGATGCAAACACACTCTGACTTATTTTCCTTTTTTTTTTTTTTAAAGAAAACTCACCATTTTCTGTGTTTTGGTCAACATCTCCATCTTCTGTGCTTCTGCCAGGTCCACCCCAGGAATAGTCATTAGCCTGGATGAAGGCTGCTTCCAACAGACACAACAATACAACAACTGGAAGAAGAAGAGCAAAGAAATAAAACCAGTTAAAAAACCCAGAAAGCATCATCAAACTGAACATCTCAGCAGTAAATTCAACTCTCTCCCATCATGCATTTCAGCTTTTATCCAGCTGTATCTGGTCTCACCTCTCATGGTGATGCTGGTGACAGTTACGGCTGCTTCAGAGGGGGTTTGATGAGACTAATGCAGGTCAAGAGTCACACCTACATATATATGTTTCCCATCAATGCTTTGGCTGGCAGGTAACTCCTCCCTGTTTCCCCTATACATCACACTCTGTCCCTCTTACGTGTATTCATATATACCTTTCAGAGGAAGCTTACTTACACACACACACACACACACACACACACACACACACACACACACACACACTATATCTAAGGCTTTGTATTAGATGTAGGTCGGGTATCATCTATCTTCTGGATCAGGTTATTCACAGGGTTCAGTCAGTGTTCCCATCAGCAGACAAAGACAGCATCTTCTCCTCTGTGTTTACAAGTGTATGTCATGTTTTCTTGTGACCCCCAAAAAAGACGGACACGTCGGTTTGCAACGCTGGAAGAAAAACTCTGGAGTTTTGTGCAAAAGAAAAAGCAGAATGCTGATGTGAACTGAGATATAACTTTTTGTCCGTCACATAAATCCATTTCATGCTGAACATCGCATTTTTTTCTTCTATAGTAGCATTTAGAAATATATTTTGCATCAAGAAGCCATGCAGTCAAGTTTAAAAAATCTTGTCTTATTACTTTAACTTTTTCAATCAGGCGAATCCACAAGAAACTGTTGCTACCAAGTGTGAAATGACAGACTCATTGTCCTCCTGTGAATAGTGTTGAGTTACTTGGGTTTAGCAGCACAAAAGGAGGATAAACTTCTGAATGTTTGCAATTAAAGAGAAAAAGATTCAGATACACATTTCCTCCAATAGAGCGACTGAGGAGGTGAGAAATTAGATCAAAATAAATGTTGATTAGATCCAAAACAGCATTAAATGAAAGATTTGTTATCCACATAAAGAGAAAAGAGCGAGTGAACAAAAGAAACATGAAGTCCTTTCAAACTCCATGTGAGAGAACGACAGATACTGGAGATAAGTGGATGGACGAGGAGGTTAAAAGCATCCAGGTCACTCAGGTGTGGAGGATTGAGATAAGATCAGCAGTACTCTGATTACTCTTTTAGGTACATAAGAAGACAGAAATATACTTACAGGATTCATATATTTCTTGCACTAATATTGAGGACTACTCAAACTGACAACAAACAACATTTCAGTGGAATACTTGGATGCTTTGGGAGATTTTAATCCTCATTTTAAATTATATTTTCAAACTAGAAACACTGCCTTTTGTTTTTGTTGTGAGCCTCCAAGTTACCTCCAAATCTGTCCAGACTCACATTTTATATAGACTGTGAAGGAAACTGATAAAAACCTGGGAGACTGTTTTTACAGCAGAGTACAGAGGACTGATGTCACTTCATTAAATGGTGCAAAAACAATCACCTGAAGCTCAACTCCAGCAAAACCAGTGAGTTTTTTGATAAAACTACAATTCTTCAGATATAAATGTTGCTGCAAAGAAGCTACAAATTCTTCAGACACATCTTTAACCCTACGACATAGAAAACCTATATATTAAGCAAAGTTTCAGAAGTGGTCGTGCAAGTTTAGCGTCAACAGTTTAGTATCCGACCAAATGTGAAATCATAATCTCCTCTTCTGTTTCTGAGTATTAGAGGTCAATAATGGCTAGAAAAGTGTTTCTGCTTCTCATAATATTGTCCCAGTGAAGCTGATGTTTGTCCTTTTCAATATAAAATGTCACCTTTACAGCTTTTTAACCTGTTTGACTCTCATCATATTTGTGTATGAATTCTTGAGAAATGGTCAGAAATGTGTTTTGTGAGGTCACAGTGACCTTTGACCTTTGACCTTTGATTGTCAAGCTGTTATCAGTTCATCCTTGATTTCTAGAGGACGTTTAAACAAACTGAAATAAAAAGATAATTCCTGGTGTCTCTTATATAATTTTTTCAACAGAATACGTAGAAATGGACTGATGCCTGTAAAACATGACGTCTTCAGCTGCGGTTGTTTTTGTGTGGAAGTGTAAAAAAATGTAGATGAAATGTGTTTTTGCTGCTCTTTTATTAATTTACAAACACATTTTAAGAAAATATAATGTTACATTACATCAACAGAGTCTGGTGCACAAAGACTCCCATGAAAAACAAATACATCTCTGGAGCAAGAACACATTTACGTCCTCATTGGCGTTTTAAAGTGTCACATGTTTCCAATCAGACTGGTTACATCAAAAAAACAACAGCACATCATTCATGAAACTCAATCCAACTGGCAGACGGTCACCGTTTCCCCGATTCCTGCCCCAAACCTGAACCCCGGATACAGAGGGCCGTCGAACTGGCTCTTGTGCCGGTGGATGAGATCGGCCTGGTTGTTGGTGATGCGATAAAAGGCCAGAATCCCTGTGTGCTGGTCCAGATAGATGCCGATCCGCCGGGCCTTCGGCGAGCCCAGCTGCTTTTCCTGGCCGTCGTGCCAGAAGGAGAAACCAGTCCCGGACCAGTTCAGGCTCCAGGACAGAGCGTTGTGGCCCAGACGGCCCTTGTCATCAGATCCTTTCCGCTCCATCTGTTTGTAGGCCGCGCCGATGGTGATCTGTGTGGAGGGACAGGAAACATTTATATTAGAACAGGAAGGAAGTCTGCATGACTGCAAATAACAAGGAAGCAACAATTAAACTCATTTTCAATACCTAAAAATATGACGAGAAGAAGACAAAGAGTCAACAGCCTTAAAGGATGCTTAACAACCCTTTAAGGACGCATATGAACAAGCTAACAATAATAATGTTAGCAGATACAAATGTGTACCAGGTTGCTATTTTAGTAAAGATGAGGTGGACAAAAAGTTTCAGCATTTTTGCAGCTATTTTTGTCACATAGAAATTTTAGTGTTGAAAAAAAATTAAAATTTTGAAATAATGATTAAAAAAAGTTAAGGGATCATTAAATTTAATACAATTCATCCATAAAAAGAGGTTTCACTCAAAGTCATAAATGTGAACCTTAAGATAAAATCCAGATCAAAATCAGCTGAAATCGATTAATTTTTTTAAAAATCTGGTTTAATTTTTTAAAATGTAAAAATAAAATTACGAGCATTTTTTAAAATATTCAATATTATTGAAGGAAAAAGAGACAAATATAGTCAAGTTTTCTTTAACAGACTGCTAATTGTTGCAACAAGAATGACTTTCTGAGGCTGGAGAACTGATGCATGATCAATGGTATCTCAGTTTTGATCCACATTTACATAAAGTTCTTGCAAATTTAGCATTTATTTTCTTTAATGCGTCACATGAAGCATTTGTCTGAATGTTGTCTAAAGATGCACCTTGTGTCCGGTCCACTCCACCTCCCAGTAGTAAGGGCTTCCTGCCAGAGGCTCCCTGCAGAGGACTTGTCTCCAGTAGACGAAGCGTTCAGGGTGGTCCGGCAGGTTCAGGTTCTCAGCCCGCAGCGTGGCCTTGTGACCTCCGTCTGACAGCTGCACGTGGCGAAACACCGTGTTGGGATCCATGGTGGGTTCAACACGAACTGAAGGGAGAGATGAATTTTAAATAAAGACTCCCTGAAGGATTTTATACTGGTTTTTTTCATGTCATGAAGTGTGATGGACTCACATTTCAGCAGTTCTTCTCTGGTCTTTGGCTCTGGGATCAAAGGTCCTGATGTTGTTGTCAGAGGAGGTGCTATGATTAAAAAACAAATGAATGAATTTCTAAGAGATTGACAATAAAAAATACAGCAAATGTTCCACTTTTAGAAGGAAAAGTGGTTGTTTGATATGTAAAGGACGTTTGTAGAGCTTTGGATTTACCTTGAGGTCGAGGAGGAGGAGGACAGGGTGGAGGAGGTGCTGAAGCTTCATGTTCAAGGAGACAAAGGAAACAGGTTTACCACATGAGATCTCACCTCCACGGCATCAAAAACAAATCACTGACACAGTTTTTATTTTTACCTTGAGGACACGCAGGATGTAGAGATGAAGATCTGAATGAATTTTCCTGCACTGAAGGAAAAGAACAAGCAGACGGAGCAAAACATTAACTTGAGGACTTTCTGACAGTCGCACGTTTAAATCCATTTCTTTTATGAGCCACAGACAAAGTGTATGAAGCTTTTAATGTAACTTACGCTGAGGTCGTGGAGGAGGCAGAGGAGGAGGGTCTATTGTCTCGTACACTATAAAAAACAACAGAAGAGTTATTAAAAACATATAAAAGTCTCCTTTTCTTTGATTTGTCACCAACCACCGAGACAAACTTACATTCATCTTGAACTTATTCTGTATATTTATTGAACTGGGTGATTTGAAGTCACCTCACCTGTGTTTTGTGCAGCCTGATCACTGTTATCAGCCTCCGTAATGTTTCCTGCTGCAGCACAATGAGCCCCAGAGTCGAGGTTCACTGAAAAGAGAAGAAAAAGTCTGACTGTCTGAACGAGAAGAGAGGAAAAGAGACGAGGAGGAAGGAGAGGAGGGATACTGACGTAATGAGACGATCTTGGCCACGCTGTCTTTGCAGAGGTCCTGTACTGACTCTTGCAGCTCTTTCATGGCTGAGCGGATGGAGGCCACCACCTCTGCCTCCTGACTCTGTACTGACTCTCCTGCAGTGCCCGTCTGACCCAGCGGCTCCATGGTGAGGAAGTTCTTCACACAAACAGTTTTTATTTCATCAATAATGAACTTTATCCTTTAATTATCCAGTGAAAAACCCAAAATGGAAATTGATTTAATTACTTTCAAGAAGAGGATGTGGTCCTGCATGTCGGCCAGCCTGCTCAGCTCTTCACTCTTCCAGCGCAGCCGTGCCACTTCCTGTTCCAGCCTGTTGATTTGCCCCTCCACCTGGCTGCCTAAGGAGGACTCATGGGCGCCGAGGAGCTTGCCGACCTCTGTGCCCGTCACGTTCACGTTCTTGATGAGCTTCGAGAACAAATCTGTGCTCTCTTGCTGTAGAGCCTGTACCAAAGCCTGAGAGTGCACAGAGAAGAAGATCAGGGATGCAAAAATTTAAATGATGTCATAATTAAACTACAAATGAGACAGAAAACGATTGTTGCTGTTACCTTGTCTTGGCGAGCAACATGTGGAAGCTCAAGAAGCCTCTTTTCAGTCTCCTTGATCCTCTTCTGAACATCTTCCTGCATCTGAACAAGTTCTTTCTAGACACACACACACACACACATACACATACACACACACACACACACACACACACACACACACATAAACAAACACACACTGTTTTACAAGTCCTTCAAGTTCAGCTACATTTTAGAAATGTGATGCTTGTGAAAACACAGCTCCTCATCCACCTGATATTTTGCAATAAGACCAACATAACAGGAAAAAATAAATACAATAAACCCTGCTACTGTTACCCAGGTGATATTTGTCTCACTACCTGTCTCTCTCTCCTCTCCTCCTGTGGTTTCAACACACGATGTCCCTTGTGTCCATGCTGGCAACACGCCTCGCACACACACTCCTTGTCGTCGTGACAGAACAGCTCCAGCGGTTGGTTGTGTTGAGGACAGGGTCTGGGCTCCACCGTGGGGAGCTGAGGGTACACACTGCCCTGCCGCGGCCCAGCATCAGGCAGGATCTCCAGGTAGACAGGCATGGACGGTGGGGCGGAGGAGACGGCCTTGAGGCTGTTGGTTCTCAGCTTCTCCATGGCCTCCACCAGCAGAGTGCTCTTGGCCAGCGAGGGCCGAGGGCTGAAGACCTGCCTACACTGGGGGCAGCTGTACTGCCCTTTGCTGTCTTTCTTGTCCCAGTGGTTCTGGATACAAGCTAAGCAGTATGAATGTCCACAGGGTAACGTGGCCGGGTCCTTCAGGGTGTCCAGGCATACGGAGCAGGCGAAGGTGTCCTCTTCAGACCAGGCTGAGGCCATTTTTTTGGATGTATGGGAAATCCACAAGGACCCCTGGTCGAATAGGTAACAGAATTAGAAAGAATGTCTTTTGAATTAAAGCAAAGACACCTGAGGATCACAAGGCAGAAATGTCAGTTCACATGAATCACATGTTCCTTAAAACAGAGGCAGGCTTGGCTTCGGGTGGGGCTGGAAAAACAGGTGGGGTGAGGAATTTTTCTTGGTCATGTAGTTGGTGCTTCCCAGTTCATTAAATTAAAAAAATGAACCAATGGGAACTTTATGTTAGTCTGAAAATGAGAATAATAATCAACAAGAAAGTCAAAGTAATATTGAAAATTTAAGCCATGCATTTACATCAGGCTCAGTGAGAAAATAAAATTGTAAAGATATGAGTCTCAGTCTCACTCTGGTAGGTGCAGGGTTCAGTGAGGATAGACTGGTTTTTCACCTGTGAGGACGTGACAGGTGATGTATATCTGTAAAACAATGGTGGGGATTGTGTGTGTGTGTTTGTGTGTGTGTGTGGGTGGGTGTGTGTGTATGGGGGGTGGGGGTCCAGGCTATGAATGTTGTGTTTCACCCCCACCCGCTATTCAGTAAGTAAAATTAAGCTTACATCAAGAGTTATGAGCTAAGTTTCGCGTCACCACAGCGCAGTGAGGGCAAAACTGAAGCCAAACGGCGCCACATTGAGTGCTGGCAGAGGCAGCCGGTTAGCTGAACGACAGGGCAACTGCCGTTCATTCAACTTTAAAGGTCAGTGTTTATCGCTTCTAAATCACCTTTTATGGTTGAAAAGTTGGCAAGTGGTTTGTTTTCTGACTTCGTGTTGGTTATTTTGGACGTATGCCACTGACCGAATTGAAATGTTATCGTCGGAATAAGACATTAATCTAGCTTTGTTTTTGGAGAGATTTATGCTAACGTGTTAGCTAGCTAGTTAGCATGCGTGTACCCGATCTACGAGTCAAAGATCTTAACTTTTGAACCAGCTCTTGATAGTGTTTGTGTGAAACGGAGAAGCTACAAATCTACAACTTGTACTTAATAAGATGTTTTTTGTGATTATCCAGGATGGGCTTGGCTAGTTGAATTAGCAGCTGTAAGATTTAGGTGTAACGTTAGCTTAAGTTTGACAGTTTTACAACAAACTAGGAGACAAACAGCTGAACTATTTGGTTTGGGTGATGTAACTTAAAGCGAAGTTGTTTGTATCTATTTTAATGCTTTAAAAACCATCTTAGGTTAACGTCAAATTATCACAGTGGTATCTTTATAGTATTTGTAATCCTCTGAACTCAGATCAGCCGAGTTTTTGACTGAGCACGTAAAGTACTCACCGGCTAACAAGGCGTAGTTACTCCTCCTCTGTAGGTGGAGTCAGCTGTGAGAGTCACTATAATTAACAAGCATCCTGGTTTAATTGGCTGATCAGCTTAATTACTATTGTCTATGAGACTGTCTTTGTGTGTTTCTCTTTCTTTAGGATGTTCGGGGTCCCTCAGATCCTGAAGTGGTCTTGTCCCACAAGGCCATTGTTGTTATTTAGAGAAGCCCACCACTCTGTTTTCTCTGAACACCTTGGAGCTGGATGGCAGATAGCAAGAGCAGCGAAGGAAAGGAGATATGAGGGGATCAGTGGAAGTAAGGAGGGGTCGTCATTGTCCACAGAGACTGTATCCTGTTCAACACAGCCATCTTTATTTAACCTGGACTGTAATAATCAGCGACTGAAAGTAGCTTCATTTCAAAAGCTATCTAAAGTCATTTTGTCCAGCCATCACAACCCCCCTCAGGTTTCTGCCTCTAATCTTTGGAAATGTGCTGTAGTGGAAGATTTAGGTCAAAAACTCGAAGCTGTGAGCTCTCACCAGGACTGTTTAATCAACACAACTTGCCTTCAGCCCAGGAGAGGGCCACGGGACATTTGCCAGCCTTCGCTCGGTTTCTGTAATATAACTCGGTGTTTCTCTAGTCGTAGACAGGATTTTGTTAGATCCTTCAGCTTGTCAGCACAAGTTTTGAATCACTGTCACAGCAGAAAACAACCTCCCAGCCTCTGTTTTCACCAAACCAGAGCTGTTCACCAGGCTGCCCGTCGTGTGGCAGATCCCTGGAGAGCTTGCTTGTCCCTGGAGAATGAAAACCGATGTCGACTGAGCCTGCGGCCCAACTTGAAGCTGTACGAGTTGGACAAGGGGAGGAAAGGGGAGAGTCAAAGCCAAGGAAAGAACCAGGCAAGGTGGGCAGCAGTCCTGGTTTCTCTCTGCTCTGTTGAGGGGGAGCCGGCGTTTCTCTTCACCCTTCGCTCCAGCACACTGAAGGGCAGGCACAAGGGAGATGTCAGGTGAGCGTCAGGCTAAGAGCTGCACTGTTTTAACAATGTTATGTATGTATGTATGTAACTGCATCTGTGCTCATTTCCAAACACTTGTAGCTTCGCAGGAGGAAAGAGCGATCCGTCAGACAGAGATGTGGTGGCCACAGCGTTGAGGGAAGCCAGGGAGGAGCTGGGTGTTGATGTGACAACAGAGAGGGTCTGGGGCACCCTGAAGCCTCTCAGGGACATGGTGAGTGCTGCTGTGTCACCAAAAGTTTGAACCAAGTGACGAGGAAGTGAGTTTTACTTACAACACTTTCCCTCAATGTGCCACTTGTTGTGAAATGCTAATTTTGCTGTCTATGAACCCGCAAGTATTGTGAAATTGTGGTTTGCCTCCTAAAAAAACACTGCATTTGAATGAATTTATCAGTTGTTTTGACTGCAGATATCTTAAATTTTCTTTATATTTTATTGCCTTTAAATATGATTATAAAGTCTCAAATAGGACTCAAACTAACAATTATTAATTTTTGATTCTGCTCAAATGTTGTTCGTCTATAAATGTTGGTGAAAAATGCTTCAAAAAGTAAATTAATGATAATAATGATACAGAATCCAAAAGCGCAAGCTAATCATGTCAAATCGCCTTTTTATTTAACAATTTGGAATTAATTTTTCAATGATTGATTGATAGAGTGCATCATCACTAACTAGCCTAAAATTTGCAGACACTTTTGTTTATGTGCACTACCTGCAGATCAGGCCAGGGATGATTATTTTAATAATCTTAAATAAATGTGTTGAGTCATTAGCACAGGAAATAATTTTTATGAAACAAAGCATATAATTTTGTTTCATTGTCTAATTTTCAGAGCTTTTTTTAAATTTGATCATTTGAAAGACTAATTCTTTGTCTGATTTTGTGTCTGTTTTTGCGTCACTCTTCAGTCGGGGATGCTTGTGGCTCCTGTGTTGGCGAACCTCGGTCCTCTGGAGGAGTTGTCCTTCAAACCAAACCCTGGAGAGGTACAGTCGTCCCATTTTTGGCACTTTCTCTATTTTACTTTGACTCTAAAAAGTTTTCACGTGTAAACGACTGAAGGTTTTGTATTTTTGAACATTAACATACAAATATCAATAAGCAAGTAAATAAATAACTTTAAAAAAAAACACCTCTTTTCTAGTTGATGTCTCTTCAGAACCAAAATTGTTCACTGCGCCTCTTTTCTCTGCTCTTCTGTCTCCCAGGTGGAAGAGATTTTCACCTTGTCCTTATCCCATCTGTGCAACCCGCAGAACCGCGGCTACACACACTTCCGCACTGGTGACAAGTACGGATACACGCTCCCGGTGTTCCGTAACGGGAAGCATCGAGTGTGGGGCCTTACAGCCGTCGCTCTGGACAACACCCTGAAACTCATCGTCCCTTCTTAGTCACTCAATCACACCTCACAGCACATCTACTATGCAACATTATGATTTGATTTTGACAAATCTGCAGTCAAACTTTGTGTCACAAAATCATGTCAGGAGTCATTGTTAGTACAAAATAATTCATTTAGTCTCTGTCATTATTGAAGGCAAACTCATGCCTGGGAGCATCACACTCAGGAGAAGGACTGTGCTCTTTGTAAACCTCTTGTGTGTAAAAATCTCTTGATCGAATCAGGTGTATCGAGGTGATTGGCAGCTGTGCTGTTGTTACTGATGCAGATTCTTACCTGAACAGTAGCAGTGTATGCAGGTATGTATTATGGACTGACTACTTTTTTATTTAATCACTTACCAAACCTTCTTAAACTCTGTTTGAAATCTTCTGTACCATCAATTGCAAATTAAATGGATTTTTAAGTTAAATCATTTAGTGGATGATAACGTTTGCAGTGTGAGATTCATGTGAGTCTGATCTGTTATAAACACTGAAATGGCACAAGCACATCACGTCGTGTCACGATAAACAATGCAATAAAGGTTATTTTAAATGTTTTCTTTCTGTATTCTTTTTTTTTAAATAGGTAAGATTTGTTTTCACATGATTGACATCAAGGCAATAAATAGTGCAAAAAGACAATTTACAACAGTTTGATTTCTATCAGAGAGGGAGATCGAAAACTTTCATTTTGCTTAGTTGGTATCACACACAAAAAAAGCAACTTTTCATCTAAATACTTTAAAGCTTCTCTTTTAAAAACAGCCTCTGTGCCACAGCTTCATACTTGCACAACAAGCTTAAGAGGCGGTGCTTTGCAAAGAGGATTGCAGTCATGACCTGTCACACCACTTTCTACAGAGCAAAACCCTTGGATGCTTTGAAGCTTCCAGTCTGAGTCAAGAAAAAGTGTCTTCAGATCTGTAAAATGCAGCCTGTTCAGCCCTCAAAGACTAAATGAGGCTCGGGTGAAGATGATCATCTCTGAAACTTCCATCTTTTTAAAGCATCATGGCAGCGAACACTCCATGGGGTCCTGCGAGTCGGGCAGGAGGTGGCAGTTGAAGGGCCAGCTGAAGGAGAAGAGATCCAGAGCTTGGCTGCATTGCTGCTCTGCAGAGGAGCAGACTGAGCGGCAGGGCTGCAGCACGCCGCCCTGGGGGCTGCACTGAGGCAGGAACATCCCACACACCAGCCTCTGCAGGGGCTCGAAGCACGCCAGCTCCATCAGCACCTGGACGAGAAAACAGAGATAAAGAGAGCAAGTTGAATGAAACGAAAATTAACACAACCCTTTACAACAGCAAGGAGCAATAATAGTAATCCATTACATAACATATTTATAATAGTAAAGTAATGAAAGAGGTATTCAGTTTATTTTGCTTATTTTTTACTTGAATAAATACCAAATGCAGGATTTTCACTTGTAATTATTATACGCTGTGGTATTTCTACGTTTCACTTAAGTAAATAATCTGATTACTTCTCCCACTGCTGAGCCTGTGTAAGTTTTGGAGGTTAAAGTTACCCGGTACTGTCGCAGGAGTGTGGCAGCCTCCCTCTGATCAGCTATGGAGAGCCAGATGTTTGGGAAGGAGGTGAGGTTGTAGCTGAGGCCTTGACACATCTCGACCTCGATGAACTCGCATGACGAAGCTGAACGCATGAAGAAAAGAAATCATTTCTGTTCTTATTTTACATTTATGTCATTGAATATTTTTGTGTCAGAGAGCCAGAACTTTCAATCCTAAATACAAAGTAACTTGTAACCCTGTTTTGGTGGGTTTTTTTTGAGTTTTTCTCATGACAAATCATTTTTCTCCTGCAAACTGATGCAAATGATTTCATCAACAAAACTCTGGCACTCAAGACAAAACCTGCAGTATCTGTGCCAGGACTCTGATCAGGGTCGCAGATAACAGTGACTCACTGAAGGTGGGGTAGGTGGAGTTTCCACAGCCTTGTTCATCTGCTCCGTCCGGGCAGTCGTTCCATCCGTCACACAGCCACTGCTGCTGCAGACACTCCCCTGTACTGCAGGCAAACTGGCTGGGACCACATGTCCCTTTTAAATAAAGAGGCAAACACACAGGAGATTACAGAAAGCACAACGTGACAGTGTGAAGAGCAAAGGAAGAGGGAGAGGGAAAGCTAGAAAGCACTGTAACAGAAAAGACTTTGGGCCTCTGAGTTCAGCAAAGTGTCAGATTTAATCTGAGAGTTTTTTTGGGTCAAAGAAGAAAGGAAAGATGGTGGAAAACAGGCAGGATTCAGAGGAAGGAGAAGGGAGAGGAACAAATGAAACAGGCAGTAAAACAAAAGAAGAGGGACAGAAATATGCAAAGAACTTTTTAATAATAATAATAAGCTTTAAAAAAGCTCAGACTCACGGTCCAGAACAGACACAGCCTGGTATGTTGCATTGAAGCCGCTGTCAGCGACTCCCTCATCAGCCACAAACACCACAGTCATGTGGGGGCCCGAGGAGGTCAGATCAGGGGGGAAAGAGGTCCCACAAAACCTGAAATAGAGGAAGTGGAAACAAAAACTGCTTTACTTACACCATCTAAGACACTACTGTTTATATCTGAGTCCAACATCTGACATGCACAGAGTAAAAGATGGAGGCTGCGGTGGCTCTCACCTTCCCAACACTTTCCCAGCTCTTGTGTCGACGCTGTCGTGCACCTCCACGTAATCAAACTCACACACGTCCTGAGTCTCCAGGCTGAAGTTCCTGAAGCTCAGTGTGATGACGTGACCCTCCTCGACTGATAAATACCATATGCACAACTGATGGGAAACAGGAGAGCATGAGATTAGTGACACTTAGTTGGAGTGATGTAGTCAGCTTAAACTGGTTAAAGTCGTACCTGCTGGTGAGGATAAGGTCTGGGGTGGTTTGGACTTGACAGGTAACCAGAGGGCCCGGTCTTCTGGCCCCCACATTCTGTGAAAAGAATCATGGTTAGATGGAGACAGATGGAGGTCCGGTGTAAACTACGTCTGCATGCTCTCACCTTTGTGTTTATGGCTGCAGTTGGCCTCGTCTGTCTGGTCCTGGCAGTTCGGACGCCCGTCACACACGGACACGGGCAGCAGACAGCGGCCGCCGTCACACATGAACTCCTCTCTGGAGCAACTTTCTGAGAAAACACACAGTAGATGCACACATAAATGCACATGAATGCAAATGGGAAAGAGTGCAAAAGCTCGTGTATCTGCAGACACACAAAGAGGATCCACTGACTGTGTCCAGGCAGCACGGCCCTGTACTGTGCAGCGAAGCCGCCTCCTGCGATGCTGCCATCAGAGCGGAACGTGACCCACACCGTGCTGCTGTTTGTGTTGATGGTTGGTGGCGCCACGTTACCACAGAACCTGCAGGAGGACGGGAAAGTCCTTTTAATAATAATATCAGCCTTTAATTTTATTAATCTGCCTTCTTTCCCTTTTCGTAACCCAGCCTTGTAGTTGATTTCACTTCCACTTTGCACTGTAACTTTGCACTTTTATTTGCTGTAAAAAAAATGATTTGTGGTCAAGTTGTGCAACATTTTGAGAATTTCTGGTGTGATGTTGCCACATTTTCCAAGAATACATGTAAACTGAAAGGTCAAAATATGCACATGTATTACAATTTTTCCAAGAAGCCCTCAGCAGGCTACTGAATTCTCCAATCATGCACAGACCTTTAGTGCCATCTACCTACAAAATAAAGTAGTAACAAGAAACCCTGATAATGTTCCTTTATAGCAACACTCTGCAATATAATTGATTACTGTGTCTAATCCCCAGGTCAGTAAATCCTGAGGCTTTGTGTTGATTGCTCGGTCTGTGCGTCATCTCAAAGAGTTTGTATTTGATATATTCATAATCAAAAACAAGATGTGAATACACACTCATTCGTTGTGTGTGGAGTGTGAACAAACAAAGGCTCTGACTCTTGATGAAAGCTGGAGTCTGACCAACCTGGTGACCACAGATCGCTGCTCCACCTGCTCCTGCACCTCAAGCCAGTCAAACAGACAGGGAGACGGTCCCTCCACATTCAGAGTGGACACATGGATCTGGACCAGGGAGGGGGGCGGCACTTGGATCACCCACACACACAGCAAGTTAGAGGGGTAGGAGCCGGGGTGGTTTGGAGAACTGAAACTGCCCTCTGAGTCGGTCAAATCTCCCCCACAACCTGCAGGACAGCAAAAAAATAGGTGATTAAATGTGAGATTGAGCTTAAAATGTTTTGTATATTATTTTACAATATAAACGTCCATTTTGTCTGAACGTCTTACGTGTTTCAGAGGGTGGGACCCTTGCTGGCTGTGGTGCAGCTGTGCTCTCCTGTTGACTCCTGTTTGCAGGGATTGTGGGTAAAGTGTGTGATGATCCGTCTCCTGCACTCTGCAGGTCTGGAGGGCTGGTGGACAACAGCTGATCGTCCACCGTCTGACCTTTTATCTCTGGATCAGGGTGAGAGCACAAAGACACTTTTTGAATATCCATAAAAAACCATATCAGAAGATCAATAAGTGTATTAATTAAGTCACTTTTATTCTCTTTCTTGACGATGACTGACTGTGGCAGTGACTCACGTGTGAGGATGAGGGCGAGCGCCAGTCCCAGAGCTGCCAACAGGAGCAGGGCAGCGGCAGAGACGACCACCAACCCCCAGCCACAACCGGGGGCCCGCAGACGCATCACACACACCCCAAACAGACCCCAACCCAAATCTGAATGACAGAGCACACACACAAACAGAAAAACAGGTGGTGTAAGACGGGATTACTACTGAAATTTATACACTTTCACTTTAAAATTTACTTCACTTTCAAATTTAAACTTAACTCTCTCCTCCTCCCCTTTCATTGAACACTTAACTTAAATTTTAAGTTATGTTAAAGAAAACTTTCAATACTGTGAATTCTGCATAACAATGACTTTACTTTTAGCATTTTCAATTAAATAAAAATGGAAGATAAAAATACACTACTGGACTATGTTTTTGATTTTTGCAAATAGACAAAGATACTGATCATGTTTTCCATAAACTCTCCCTGACACATCATCAAAATGTCTTTTAAACCCAAACACACCTGCAGTTTTTCATAATTTTATGTCTTCAAGCTTAAGTTGTGTTAAATCTGATGATGTAATTTTAAGAAAGCTCCTTCATTACAGCTGAACATGCCAACTAAACTGATCTCCGACATGTTAAAGCGGTGGAATGTCCCTTTAATCCTTCAACACAGTTAACCATAATAACCATGTTTTACACAAACTTCCTCACTATTCTTCGAAGATAAACCAGCAGCGCTGACGCAATAATGTCACTAATCCAACACACATACACAGTCTAATGCAGTTCAAGGTCAGTCACAGAAAAAAACAGCGAGCTGATTGGTCGACTCACTGGCTGCAGGTGGTTTTATTGGTTCGGGGGTGGACGAGGACGTCCTGAATCCCTCCACCCTCTCCTCTCGCTCCCCCTCCAGCTCAAAGGCAGGGTTGCAGAACACATTCTGTGAAAAGCAGGAAAGAAAAGAAGTGAAAGTGAAAATTTGACTATAAAATTCAGCAAAAAAAGCTTCACTCAGTTACAGAATCAGAATTTTTGTCCCTTTTCTAATGAAAATGCTTAATTCTTAAGTGAAAAAACAAACATTTAAACATTTTGGTTCTAAAAACTTCACTTTTTCTGACTTGTAATTGCAGCTTATGTCAGCTTATGTTAACAAACTTAAGATACACTATTGCTGTCTGTTAGCTGCAGTAACATGATTTTTGCCACTTGAGGGCACCAGAAACAAGTTATGAACAGAACACTAATATCAGTTTTGAATAAAAGTAATGAACTTTTGCATTTACACACATCAAGCATTAAGTTTCCACTGGAGAATAAAAGCAATAATGACTCTGGTTTTGATCTCAAATGAGTCCTGAGGGAAACATCTGGGTCTTTAGCTGCTAAAAGTGCTTCACTTCATCCACCAGCTTGTTGGTAGCTTGGTGTCTCCTTCTTGGTGCTGAGCAGGCAGGGAAGAGTGAAATTTTAGAGCATTTTTACTGAAAAAGCTGCCTCATGTGGTGAAAGCTATACAAAAAGAGCAGTGAGAGTGAAACAAAATCATAGAGTTGTGGATTCAAATGAGCTGAAACTTACTTTAAGCTGCAGATTCTCTTAAGGTTTTTCTCTACAAGCAACCTTTTTACATTGTCACACTGTTTTCACAGTGTCATTTGAGGCATTTTTACCATAAAATATCAACTAAACCACTTTAACCTTTACGAATACTGTGCACAAATGAGGGATAAAGTTAGCTCTCTAGTCTTAAAATACTGCCTGCACCAGATCACACATCTAACAAGCAGGATTGCAGAAGAAAAGCTCCATAAAGCTTAAAACTGAGTATAAAAATGTTCTGTAGAAACAACAAATATTCAAAATGAAGAACCTTTAACTTCAAATGTATAAAGCCAAATGTTCAGAAAAAGTCAGTTTATCTAATAATTACATTGTTTCTGAATAATCTGCTACATAACTGGGACATTTCCTGAAATAAACCTCCTTTATTAACCACCATCGTTCATCTCATCATCTTCTCTCACCTTGTAAATATCTGAAGAGTCTGAGTAAACTGCAACTTGACTGAGGTCGGACATCTTTGGTGCGTTGTCGCTCCTTCAGTGCTCCTCTTCTTAAAGAGCCTGATGTTGTGATAAACACATCAGCAGTGACATTGTGACAAAGGCTGTTTCTACATGAGGGAGCGTCAAAGTTGTCCTCCTCGGTTTTCTCAACATCGTCCACTTTTTCGCTCCAGCAGTGAACCTCCACTGAAGTCCAGCGAGCTTACGGCCTTCGCTCCTGCAGCACAGCAGAGCCCTTTGTTAGACATCCATCAGCGTAATCCACATATAAAAACGACAAAGTAACCCTTTTAATCAAAGCAGAGAAATTTCAAACTCAAAAATGACCATATTATTCAAAAAATATCCAAGTTTGCAGCTGCTCTTCGGACACTGCTGGTTCAGCAAAACCAAACCGTAGTTCTCCTGATTTTTAAGGTGTGTGAATGGTTACAAAAGACTTTTGGAAACTCCTTCATAGTGCTGAACAAAGCCGAGTCAGCTGAGAGGACTGAGCCCCTTGCAGGAGGAGGGGAGGACGGGGAAGGGGAGAAGGTGTGGGGTTGGAGGTGGAGGTGGAGGCTCAAGGGGGGGTCCTTGCTAAACCTCCATAATCCCCATAATGATCTCTTAAGCTCCTAAAATGTTTAATTCACATGCACGCACGCCTGAAAACCCAAACCTGAGCGAATACAAAAAAATACAAACACATGTCAACACATACTTTTAGAGCTGGAAACGCTGGCACAGACACGGCTCAGTCTGAGCCACTCAGGATGATTTTGCATAATTACACATCCAAACAACAACAGTGTTGAGCAGAAGTTTTGTTTGGAAACTGGTGAGAGGTGCTAAACAGATTGTGAGATTTGAAATTGCATTATTTGTCCAAATCTGGCTCATGGCGATTTTTTTTAATATCTTAGGCCTCTGAATAAATAAATTGAGATCTCAAGAAGAAATGCAGGATTTCACAGAACTCTATCAAAGCGAATGCAACCAAAAACGAAAGTAAGAGCTCAGATTTGTCTTCTGTCCTGAGTTGCTCAATCACTCTTCCCTGTTTGCTGCTGCTGCTGCTGTGTTAATCGGTAATCAGTCATCAAATAAAGCAGCTGCATGCAGGTCAGGCACTCTTGTTGTGGTTTTTGTCACTCAGGGACAAAAACACCAGACATCCAGACATGTACGTCAAGCCCACTCTATGGATCCTGCTCTTCATCTGCGTGCAGGACGGTGAGCATTTTAACTTTCTGTTGCACTTTGTGTCCATTTGAGCTGATTTACCACAACTTTAATTCAATATATTTAATATATTCTGTGTTTTGCCTGGTTGCCACTTAACTTGTGGGTGAAAGTGTATAAAGAGATGAATGTTTAACATCATAATTTTTATTTTTTGTAAAAGTTTTCCTGCAGGATTATGAGTATGTGTATGAATATGAGGATCAACAGCCTCTTAACTGTTCGACCACAGAGACTATCAGAGGTGGACTTGTCACCTACTCGAAGGTAAAATAAAAATATTTAATCCATCATGATCAATTTATAAGTTGTGTTTTTTTAAGAAAAAGCTTCAAACTTTCTCTGGTTGCAGCTTCTCTGAGATGAAGATCTGCTGTTTTTCTTTTTTGAGATTGTTGTTCAGAGAAAAGAAATTAAAAATAAAAACTTCACCTTCTTTAGATTTTATTTACTTGTATTGAAACAATGACACAACAATGTAATAATCAAGTTAACCCAACCATAATGTGAGCTGCTGTGGTGCTAAAAGGTTATTTTTTACAATAAAAAGTGACCAGTTGATAATTTTTTCATTAACGCTTCTCTAAATGAAGTTGTTCCTTCAGTTTTAGAGATGAATTCATTAATAATAGCACATTTTCAGTGTAACAGGTTCATAATAGAAATGTAAAACACTGCAATAAAGAGGTTATAAAGAGGTTCAATTCACTATAAAGGGGAACTAGAGGGTCTGGAAAAACGAAACAAAAAAAACATCACTTTCCTGGAAAATGTTACTTAACTTTTGTTCCAATAATGACTGCAGTGTTTCCTGAACAGGGGGGGCTGGAGGGCAGTGAGCTGAGCTACCACTGCGGCCCGGGGAAGTATCCTTTCCCTGTCAGCTACAGGCTCTGCGGCGCTGAGGGGGAGTGGTCACCCATGAGATTAACCAATGGCAGACCGGTGTCGCAGGCAACATGCAAAGGTAATGTTTGAGATGATGGATAATTTTTTATTCTCCTGCATTCTCCTCTCTCATCCACCATCCTCCTTTCTGTCCATCACCTCCTCCTCTTCGTCCTCCACAGATCTGCTGTGTCCCGCTCAGCTGCAGCTGGATCACGGCGACTTCTGGCCCAGGGACCAGTGGCTTCGCGTTGGGGAGACGCAGAGCTTCTCCTGCCAGGAGGGGTTCACCCTGTACGGTTCTGCCCAGAGGAACTGCACCGCCTTGGGTGAATGGACGGGAACTGCCCCTATCTGCGATAACCACGGTGAGAACAGACAACAATACAAGCTTTGCATGTAATCAAATGTGAACTGTGTGTATGAATAATTAATTCACCATTTAAAGGCAAAGTTTCCCCTCTCAGATCAGTGCACTTTAGAATAATTTACATAAGGTCCCTGGGAACAGTTCATCAGGTGTGTTTAGGCCTTTAATAGAGCGAGAAAGCTCCACTCACTAAGCTCATACTTACTAAGGCTCACAATGTAAAGCAGCTTTGATGAATAGCTCCATATAAA
Organism: Acanthurus leucopareius; assembly: GCA_029814765.1. NCBI lineage: Eukaryota > Metazoa > Chordata > Actinopteri > Acanthuriformes > Acanthuridae > Acanthurus > Acanthurus leucopareius. The sequence goes on along the minus strand of JAQMCX010000053.1, from coordinate 4,152,687 downwards.
TGATCCCTACAGTCGTTTACTGTGTTACTGTGACAAAAAGCAGGTCACCAACCAAAGTTTGCATTAACTCTTCTGATTCACTGCTCTGAAGCTTATAGCTAATACGATACGATACGATACGATACGATACGATATACTTTATTGTCCCCATAGGTAAATTTGTTTTGGACTCGTATGCTGTGCACAACATGCCTCCACAGTGTGATAAGACAAACAACATAATGAATTGCAC
>JAQMCX010000053.1:4099735-4127166 GCA_029814765.1 Acanthurus leucopareius | reverse complement strand
TATAAAAATTAAATTTGGTGTTCAAAAAGTCTTTTTTCAAACTTGAGTCTTGAAAAAGAGGGGGTCGTCTTATAATCAGGGTCGTCTTATATTCGGGCCAATACGGTATATCTCAGCTTGTCCCATGTGAGATATAGTAAAAGACTAATTGCGACCATTGAGCACAAACTGTCACATAAATGTTTTAAGCCGTCGGCATGGAATTCATTGCCTGTTCGAGCAAATAAAAAACTCGTGAAATTAAACTGAATGCAAAATAAACTGCCTCCAATAGAGGGTATGCATTAATGTCACTTCCCCTCTGGAACACCCCCTCCACTCGGTGGCAATACATAGGTTAATGTAGCTGAGTTTTGCGGTGAAAGCAATAAAAGTGTGAGTAAAAGAAACGGTTATCTGCCCAAATTAAAAGCATTTGTACTCGACAGAGATACTATTAAGATCCTATAAACTTACAAAAGAACCAGTTGACTCAAAACATTTGTCTAACGTAACAGAGGAGTGTATTTCACAAAGCAGGATTAAGGTAGCTGAGAAGGGTGATTCAGCCACCTATACAGATAGGTCTACTAATGATAAACGAAATTTTAACATATTTTGTAAAAAGTTTTTAATTTACTTTACTAACTATCTAGAATTGCTTTTTAGAGCTCCCTGTCATAAGGAAAACTGTTTGTCTTGGCTTAAATTGGCTAAAAATTCATCCCCCTGTAGAACACAGGGCTCCTTACCATAGATGCTTTTCAGCTGTTTCTGTAAATTACACCAATTCGTTTGTTTCTCTTTTGGTCTTTCCACAGTCTGTTAAAAGAAAGCTAAGATTTCTTGTTGAATTCATTTGCACAGACGGTCGCACAACACTTCTTCCCCATTTTAGACGTCATATTTGTGATTGCGCTGCATTCAAGCTAACCCTGTCACTCATCTTTTTAGTGGGCGCAACCGCAGTGACTTTCACGTGCTGTGACATCACGTGCATAATCTCCATATCGTGGAGGCGGAGCTTCGACAGCTCAGCTGCCTGCGTTGTCATGGTTTTTGACGATGATAACGCAACGGTTTTTTTTTTGGTAAACGGTGGTGACATTTTGTCTGAATTTTTGCTGAAAATTGCACAATGTGTAACATTAGTCGGCGCAAGATAAAAGAAAACCCTCCATTCGTCCATTTCTTGTAAAAGTTTACAATGATGTGTAAAACTTAACTTTAGGATTGAGTAGCGGCAGGATTCATGGATGTGGTTGGCTTCTGCTAATGCTAGCTAACTAGCATGACAATAACCGCAACTAACAACATCTCGCACACCACAGCAAGACATAGACTGCGCGTACATACGTAAGTGCGTCGTAGGTACGCTCCCGTGCTAATAAAAAATAATAATAGCACCATAACCCTGAGACAGACAGTTCATAATTGCACAGTGACTAAAACTAAAAGGTACTTATTCAAGTGCTTTGGTTTTAAAATGTACAGCAGATATCTTATCATTCCGTGAGCAGATTCCTTTTAAGATCAAGATAAGTGTTAAAAATTAACTGCAATATTTGTAATGAATCTAAACTCTTTCAGGCCAGCTTTCAAATTTAAAAAGACCAAGAAAAGTATGAACAAAGGTGTGATTCAGGTCTATGTTTTGCTAATAAGAGGGCACTGCAATACAATTCCCTGCCATAATTGTTATGTTTTACGCCGTAGTAATGGATTATAATTAATACCTGTATTTTGTTGTTGTTTTTTAAATATGCTTACATTTTCTATTTTGGCAAGGAGGTTTTGCTATTAGGCAAATAACACATACCAGCCACTTGTTCAAGCCCTTTATACTGAACGGGGTAAACAAGAACGTTTTAATGCAAAAAGATATTGTAGGGACTACTTCAACCATCTTACTGGTATCATTTTATGTATTAAAGGGTTTGAAAAACACATTTCTGAAGTGCTTAGAGAAGATTTCAAAATATTGAGGTATATATCATGCATTGCGTGATAGCTGAAAAATATTGTAATATTATTTATGGGCCATATCGCCCAGCCCTATCTCATCACTTATCATTTAACATCACTTTGGTTGTTGGTAAATTCAAGTGAAATCATTTCAGTTCAGCAGGTACCATTAAAAAATCATGCACGGACACCTAAAACAGAAGTTGAAAAGTTACAACTAAATTTGCTTTATTCAGGTGTGACAACAGCTGCTGATTGGTCGCTGCTGCGCACAGCTCCTTCACCCTGGGCAGAGCTGGAGTTTGACAACATCATCCTCACTGTACCATCTGATGCTGTTCGCAACCTGGAGCGCCCTGATGAGCTGGCAGCACTGTGGAATGACATGATGAAAGCCATTGCAGACCTGGCTGCCATTCCACACAAGTTTCCACGCAAAGAACGCTTTGTAGCAGATGTGCAGATTTCCCATGGTAAGTCTATATGGCTTTGACACTGTATAAGTCTGAGAGGCCAGATGTGCAATTAATACACCAGAGCTACCACAGAGCTTACACAAATAAACACAACTCTTCAAGACAAACAGTATTTAAGTATTTTAAGTTACTGAACCTGGATGTTTAACTTAACTCTCTGCACAACGGACAACTGCTTAGTACTTCTTATTCAAATCCATCAGTTGAGTTAGTTGTTATCATCACATACTATCATGAGACCTTTAGTTTGTGCTTTGCTTTAATTGATTGCACGTTTTCCAAAATGGTATCCCTCTCTACCGCAGATATATAGCTTTTAAAATTCTTTTTCTCCATCCAGGTTGGATGCATGCAGGCTATCCCATCATGGCACACAAGTCCTCAGCTGCTCAGATGGTCAATGCCGAACAGGTGCGGCAAAAGGGCCTGTGGGGCCCCATCCATGAACTGGGACACAACCAACAGCGAGGCTGCTGGGAGTTCCCATCACACACCACAGAGTGTACATGCAACCTGTGGTCAGTGTATGTGCATGAGAAGGTGCTGGGGATCAACAGGGCAAAGGTGGAGTAAAAGAGTTTTATTATTGTGAGAAAACAAGAAGCCTTTGACTACAACAGTTCAAAGACATCACATATTACAGTTATTCTTTTTTAATCTGCAGAGACACGTTTTTTGCTTGGGATTTATTACTTTTACAATTCTGTCACTTCATCTTGTGCATTGCAGGCTCATCAAGCTTTGATTTCAGAAAAGCGAAACAGTCGAGCAAAGGCTTATGCTGAGGGGGGCAGGACACTCAGCAGCTGGAGCGTGTGGGTGGCCCTGGAGACATATTTACAGGTTAGAGAGTATGACTGTGTATTACACTCTTTAGTGTACACTGACACATCAGTCAGCATTTAAACAGAAGTGCATCGTCTGAGGCAAATTAATTCTCAAAAATACTTAAAAGTGACACCAGACAACAACAGTTTTGGTTGAAAAATAGAGATTCTGATATTTTTTAACATTTTCTTCAATCTCCATCCTCTCCCATGTAGCTCCAGGAAAAGTTTGGCTGGGATGCCTTCAAGAAGGTGTTTGCTGCCTACCACGAGATGAGCAACTTTCCCAAAGACAACAAAGGAAAGATGAACCTCTATGATGAGACTTTCTCCAAAACTGTGGGGATGAACCTGTCTGGATTCTTCAAGGCCTGGGGCTGGCCCATCGAAGCAGCCACTGAGGGGAAACTCTGCAGCCTGCCTCCCTGGAGTGATCATCCCATGACTCAGTATGACTGAACTTCAGCAGTTTAGAGAGATGTGTTCAATGACACCAAGGTCTTGACAATAATATTAACTTTTCATGGGATATCAATCAATTTAAAATAATGGAGTTTCAAATAGAAAAGATAAGGCACAAAGTTGATATATACAGCTAAAACACATGTTGATTCATATTTTAAATCCAAATCATTAAATGAACAGAATTGCTAGACTTCTAGTACATGAGTGTTTTGTGTTATGTCTCTGATCATTTAAGCTGCCACTGAGCAACAGGTATGAAGGGGCACCAGGTTATGTGCCTCCTAGCTTTAGCATAGCAATGTAGCATTGCAATAATAACACCTTTGCTGCCGTCAGCCCTTGCAGATCTTTTGATTTTCTCTGTTTGTCTCAATATTATTATTTTGCAGCACCACCACATGTGTACTAAATCATTTATTATTACATGATGAACACTGAGTCAGCCAGATTGCATCAAATGAACATGTCATTTTTTTCAGGACAATAATATTTGCCTTTTACTGTCAAAAATTAAAGACATCAATAAACATTTTCTGTCCTCTGTTACTTTTTTAATTCATCAGTTTTTTTTTATTTGAAAAGCGGTGTGAGATGCATTAAGGAAAAATAGGTGATAAAATACACAAAATGCACATCTTGAACTCAAAAATATGGGATGGAAAACATTAGAACAATTCAAATAATAAATTCTCAAGATAATACAACTTTAATCCAAAACCTTAGAATGCCCAAACACTGTCCTTCATCATCACCCAATATTGTGCCCTGCATTTGCTGTCAAACAGCTCCCCTATTGGTAGTCTTGAAAACTGCAGCAGAGATCTGAGAGACTCCACTTAGTTATCCTGTTACTCACTGTGACAAAGGATTGTAGCTGCTTCTGCTCAATGTCTGAATTTGCTCTACATTTGAAACAAAATAAAGTTACAATTTTTGCATATTTGTGTTTGATAAGGGAGAAACTGAGACCAATAACCTGGTGGTGTGTGAAAAAAATAAGATGAGGTGTTGTGTGTCCAGGGGTGGCTAATTTTCTCCAGTTTAACAAGAAACAGTACATTTCAGAAAAAGGTCTTGAATTGCAGACAGTTAAATCTACCTGCAGACACATTTCTATAAATAACTCTTCTTCTTCTATAGAAATGGGAAATCAGTGTGGGGAAAAACTGTTGACATAATTCATTAATTTTATTAGAATGAATCCTGAACATCCTCATTTCCCTTAAACTGGTTGCCATCAGCATTTTTATCTGTTATGAAAGTGTGAAATCAATGTTGTATAATGATTTTCTCCATTATTCTTATAAGCTAAGTTGTGCAGAACCTTCTATTTATAATATGCACGACACAGCTGGTAGCAGGTAATAGTACAAAAGATTTTACAAAGTGTTCCCAAGACAATATAGTTACATCTTTAATACAGTCATGTTATTGTTATTTTCCCTTAATTTTCAATAAAAAAAGACAAAAGTAAACAATTACTGCTATTAATCTTTATTGATTATTAACAGGTTGAATGATAAGGGATGTATAAATCTCATAACTGTTACTTGGTAACATATAACCAAATACAGGACTGTGTGACTCTGATTTCGTTTGCCTCCCCCTTTTTTTTAACCTCGTTACTTTTCATATGCACACCGATTTAACTTTACATTAAAGGGGGATAGCAGCTAAAATAGTTTTTTTTTCCATTGTCTCTGTTATTTTTTATTGACTGCAGTTGTTGTAAAACAGCTCCCCTACTGATTGAGCAGAGTTTTGCTGCAGGAATTTTTCCAAATCATACAGAGACATCTTGTTCACCAAGTTCTCCTCTGTGTTCCTTGCAGTGGCTCCACCACTCTGGATTGGTATGCCGTTGTTGTCCACACAGCAGAAGGCATTCCACAGGTAGTCTGGGATGTTGACACGCTTCACGTTGTTTTTAATAATCCAGTTGTCTGCAGAGGGAACGGCACCGACCAGCACAAAGGCTTGAGCACACGAGTCCCGGAAAAGGGTGGTGAGGTCGGACTCGTGTCTCACCCAGGCGTTCTGGTTCATCTTGGGGTTCTGAGGGACCACGTTGGTGAGGGTGAAAGTCGCATTTCGGCTTGGGACTGTAAGAGAAAGGGAAGCAGGTTTATAATAATAAAAGTTTGCATTGTCAGGGTGGTTTGGACTGATACAGAGGGTGTTGGAGAAGGAAGAGAGAGCCTGAAATATAAAACAGCTACCACTACCTGTAGCAGTAGCCGGATCATTCGTATTCTTCCTGGTTTTAAAATGTCAACAAAATTATCCTTTTTAAATTGCTGAATTATTAGCTGGAGGCACATTTGCTGGAGAAGGTCAAAATCCAAGGCAGTTTTTTGAAGGGATTATTCTGTAATTTTGAGGATAAAAGTTGCTGTACAAGTGTGTATCCTCAGCATTAACCAGAAATGTGATAACTAAATATTTAATATTTGTCCAAAATAGCAAGTTGAAAACGTACCAAGGCCAGAGAAACATGGATTAAAATTCATTTTTTAAAAAACTGGCTCCTTCATGATAATAACAGTGATTACTTTAATCTTGTGATAATGAGCTTGAGGATCATAAAATATTTAGTGGATGCAGATTAAGGGAAAACACAATGGCAAAAGTGTTCATTTTATGATCACAAGTAAATAAAAAAAATTTGAAGACAGTTACATTTATTCCTCTTTGTCTGTAAATATAAATAGGAACATAAAACAGACCTCACAATTAGTATTTAAGTATCTGCAAATGCCCTCTGGCATAAAAGCTGCTCTATATCATGGTTTCGGACTCAGATAGGATTTGAGATGTTTCTCCAGCTGTAGCCTGAGGTTGCATAACAACATACGCAGCAGACACCCGACTGACAAAAAAACCACAGAAACCAGACACCAAACAGTAATTCAGCCTTTCCTGCGTCTGTGTAACAGACTGAGGCGAAATTAAAATGTCAAGGTTAAGTTTAGATTCAGCAGGCTGTTTATTCCACATCTGTAAACATCTTTGAAATCAGATTAAAACAAAATTAATAACTGTGTGTGTGTGCACATTATCTGGTAATATCAAGCTAGTGAACTACAACGAGAGGATCAGACGCAGATAAGAGACATTATTACTGTTTGTTGTGATTAGACAGATTTAAAATTTAGTAGGATTTCTTGTTTGGTTCTCGTTCATTCGCTCTCCTTATATAAAAGATCCAGATGGCTGCTGATGGAAAAACTTTTTAAAAGGTTTAATAACTTTTTAACCACTGATGTAATCCTTTTGCTTTTGAGAGTTTCTCATCCTTTTAGTGCTCTTACAGGTCTTGTGATTTTTTCATATTGTCATACAGTTTATGAAGATTATTTGCATTTTGTTGCACATTTTACTCTTATTTGTATATAGTCCATTTTTTCCCGTTTGTTGACCTCCTTGTTTTTGTTGTTCATGATAAAGTTCTCTGACAAAAATCACTTATGGTTCAATAATCTCTGCTACGATTCAACAACCTTTCTGTGTACTCTAAACTTTATATCTGTAACTTGTTTAAGATAGTTCATATGTAGACAAAAAAAATCATTTTGAAGTCCAAAACATCCAAGAACACTTTTCTGAATATAATAAAACTTAATTAGCTTCTGTTTTAGTTCACAGAAGAAGGGAAAAAAACGCCTAAAAAACTGAGGTTTTTCAAAATTTCTACTAAAATCATCTGTTCTCAGACAAAGCAAATTTAAAAATATGATTTAATGGACCAGAATGAAACATGAGGTTGTAAACCACATGATGCTGACTACTAGAAAAAGTTAAGATAAACCAAACAAATACAGGACAGTCAGAAAGTTCAGAAATTGTATAAGGTCTATTTATAGGTTTATTAATAAACAATTAACTTTAATGACAGATTTATGAGCATGTCACTGACTAAAGAAGAGTTCCCTCATTCAATTTTAGATAGTGAGGACATTAATTTAAAACAATAATCTATCATTATGCATTGATCTGTCATCATCTGTCATTTAACCGTCCATGTTTAGCCTCCCTCACCTGCATGGTGTCCGTTGGGGTTGAGGTGACCACGGTCAAATCCGGAGTGAGTGTAGTCCTCATTCAGGGCCTGTTTCTCTCCTTGGTAAACGTCAGGGTAGTCTCTGCCCAGCCAGTAACCATCCTTCATCTCTGCTTGCCAGGAAGGATTTACCAGCTACAACAAAGCAGGTGAAAAATTCTCAGATTTTTTAAACACACTGCTGTCAACGTTTGGCCACATGCAAGCATCCAACCTCCTAACAACCAAACTTCCGTGCTGTAGCTTCCCATATTTGCATTTATGAAACACGTACAAATGATTTTAAACCTGTGGATGCATATAGACATGAGCCAAATACATAAACCAAAAATAAACTGGTTCAGAACTGAAAAAAAAATGGTTTTCAACTGGACCCCCAAAAATAACGCGTTTTCCTTTGAAAAGTGGGCTTGTCTTATTCTTTGGATCACTTTTGTACTGTACAGTGCCCTCTATTGATCCTTTATTACAATGGTTACAAACATAAATAGCACTATATTTCTGCTGAAAGGAACCAGTTCATGCATCAGAGCTAATTTGGGTAGAAAAACATAAAGAGTTTACAATAATGCAGCACCAACCTGAGGCTCAACAAACCACCGTGACTCCCTGCCACCTCCGTTGCTGGCCTGGAAAATGTAGGCAGAGTAGACAGCAATACGGTTGTTTGTGTCATACAATGTGGCAAAGTGGTACCTGGTGGTCCAAAGGTAAAGTTTTTGGATATTAGATGTGTTGTGGTGGAAAAATTAAAGCCATTGCATAAAGTGTAGAATTAAGTTACATCTTTTTTAGTTTTTACTCATGAAGTTTACGTTATTGTGCTGTATCTTCTGTTTTATAAAGGCCTAAATCTCACTCATACCTGTTTTCAAAGCGCTGACAGAGATATGCAGCACCAGGTGTTGAAACCCCCAAATCTGGCACCTTCCCTCTGAAGAAGTACTTCATGCATTCTGGCTCATCCTGCAACCGAATAATAAGACAATAACAACATGACAGAGCTATGTGAACAGCTTGTGCATCATATATACAGAGATTTAAAGACTTTTTGAAATTAATCGGAATGAAAAACCACAAACCTCAAAATGGCTCACAACATCCGCCTGAACATAAAAGAGGAATAAAAAAAGAGCGCACGAAGTGACCAAGGTTCCCATCCTGAGTAAATCCTTCGACATCTGGGATTCTTCTACACCTGATAAGGTTGAACAGAACATAAAAAGATTAATAATTAAAATTATATGTTTAATTTAACAAGTCTTTGCACGAGTTTGATGAGTAAATGTGGGTCCACTGTAACAGCACATGGTTGTACTGCATGTGTGTGTTTTTGTGTGTGTGTGTGTGTGTGTGTGTGTGTGTGTGTGTGTGTGTGTTACACTCACCTGCTGGTGCTCCTGTCTACTACCACGTCCGTCCTGAGCAGAAACCGACTTTTATACGTGACTTTTCTGTGCACCTTTCACCTCGTTTGTCCTTTGCTTTTATCTGCACTCCTGTTAACACGTGATGGTTGTTTGGTTTGAACCAGAGTTTAACTGTTTGTGGACGATCAGGAGCAAGTGAGTAAAGATGAAACAACAATTTATTAAAAAAACACTCATATTTTTGCACTGATGAGGTATGAGGCAACATTCCTTATATAAAGAGGAATTTTTTCAGCATTGCGACAGAATTTCGTGTCATCCAAACATTGTAATCGAGTACATTTTTGTGATGTTTTACACTTGTGTACTTTTATTTTCTGCAACATAAAACTTTTCATTCCACTACATTCATTTGACAACCTGAGTAACTAGTTACTCTGAGGATAATCAATGAATAAATTATGATGTATTATTATAGGTTAAGATAAAATGAGACTTTACTGATTCTTAGCTTGAATTCTTTGGTTTCTTTTCTTTTTTGTTATTGTTACTGCCTTTTTTTTATCTTATTGTTGATCATTTGTATGTTGTATCTTTTAGAGAAACATGAATTTTAACCTAAACATAAACTTGCATCATGTAAAGTAATCAAAATAAGCCATTTCTTTACGAACTGCAACATTAAAATAATTGTCTGACAAATTAATATGTCAGTAGTTGTAAACCAAAAACGTAATATATTATTCTGGATAATAAGTACATTTACTTTTGGTATTTTTAAGTATATGTCTAAACAAACTCTTAGACTCTTAGACTTTTCCTCATTTCGGAGTTTTTCAGGGTGGTGTTGCTGTTTTTTTGTGCAGGTTGTGCAAGTCCTGTCTTACTTAATTCCATATAAAAATCAAGCATGTTTCCAATGAATTAGTCTATTTTTAGCCACTGTCTAATACCTTGGAAACAAGATCATTTTACACAATTACAGACTGTTAGTCAGAAGGAGTCACAGCCTTGTGACGATGGTGAGAAATTTAAGCTAAATAGGTGTATTGACAAATTTGACAGGTTGGTAAATTCACTATTTATAAGTTCTGATATCCCGAAGCCGCTTTGATGTTCATTTCTGTTTATTTTACTACAAGATCCCCTTCTGGGATTTTACTCACAACCTCCTCCAGCCAGCTCTCAGTTAGGTAACACCATGATATCTGTTCATGTGTTGTTTTTCCCACCACAAAGGTTCACATGTGGACTCACATGTGGACTCCTCCCAGCTCTCTGTCTCACACTCACTCAGTGCAAAACCGGTGTGTGTGCGTGACAGCTGGGTCAGGAGGGTCGGCTGAGGGTCAACTGTGATCCTGATCCTGATCCTGGAGCTTGTGAGGAGATCTGCATCCTGCTCAAGGACACATCAGCTGATCGGATGCTCTTCCACGGTAGGAACCTCCCAAAATTTAAACGTGTCACACAGCTCTTTTCCTTTATACCAAGAAAGTGGTTTGTTGGGAAAGAATTGATATTAAAATCCTTTTATTCGTCTATGAAGCCATGAAAGGTGTTAGGCTTAAACTCATTTCTATTTCACTCGCACATTATGGAGACTCCAGACTCCTTGGGTCATCGGGGAAGTCAAGTTTTCTCAATGTTTCCAGGATCAAAACCAAGAAAAGTGAAGTTGCTTTAAGTTTTTATTTCCCCCACCTGTGAACAAGCTGTCTGCTCATTTAAATCAGAGCTTAAAATAATCACTCTTCTCTGTTTCTTTTCAATAAGTCGAACACATGACTTCTATTTAATCTCTTGCTATTTTTGTTCTTTACTTGTCTCGATTGTCTTGATGCAACTTTAACATTTTCTTAATTTCTCATTTTTAATGTATTTCTATGCGGATTCAAAGCACTTTGCATTTATGCCATATAAACAAACTCGCCTCACCACTTGTTTTCAGTCATCCTGCCTCATCAGGGCATTTTTCTGATTAATGATTACTAATTTCAGTGTTGTTATGACTGATCTTAACTCATCCATCCTTTGGTTTCCTCAATTTCTTACTGTGCCCCAAAAAATCCACGTCTTTTAGAACAAGTAAACTGGATAAAATGGCTTCAAGTATTAGTTCCTCATGTAATCCTCTGGGTTAAAGATCCTTATTTAGAATCCAGAACGCCTCCTTCTTAAGGAAAACTCTCTCTAGGTCACCTTTGCTTTGACAGATTGAGTCTCGATTTTTAAAAAATTGAGAGCAGATGATTAATCTGTTGAATAAAATGTGTCTTTTTCATCTTCCACTTTTATGGGTTTGAGTTTTCTTTAGTGGTGGAACGTTTCTTAGTACATTTACACACTTAAGTAAAGGTTTAACTTTACATGAGAGTTTTTTCTTCATGTCACTTTCTACTCCACTTTATCTGCAGCTAGTTTACTGATCAAGATTTTTGCTTAAAAACATATTTACAGCTCATTAAAACAGATTAAAAAACAGATTTAAACTGTTATCAAACCATTTACATAACAGTATAGACATTTACAGTTGAAATGAACATTAATCAGGCAACAAAATTCATTTGCAATTATTTTGCTAATAATTTAATTCATTTTTATGCAAAAACAAAACCCAAAAACAAATATTATTGCTGACACCATTGCAACAAATAAATGTCTAGAAAAGAACAAAAATATAAACATTTGGTCATTTTTAAAAAGGTGTTTATATTTATTTAGATGATTTTTAATCCATTCAGAAACAATTGTTAATTGAAAGAAAGACAAGATTATTTCAGCATTATGAGCAGGTTTAGAAACTCTGTGAAATTTGTTTTGGGGACTTTAATGTTTAACCAAGTAAACGCTCCAAAAGCATTTGTTTAAAGGGAAACTTCATTGTGAGACAGAATTAAGCAGAGACGGGATTAACAAACCATCCTGAGTTTAAAAAATTGTAATTTTATCCACAACTTTTTACATGGAAAATTAGAAGCCACTCAGATTTTAAACCTAATGTTTATTGATGCATTTCCCTTCAGGCAACAGTGAATTATATTGAAACATATGAAGTAATTGTGTATTCTCAAAAACTTTTTAAAACAGAAAGTGGCCAGCTGGAGGTTGTATTATTTTGAACTGCATTAAAGCCACATGGGCTGCTGTACGCCAGAGAAAACACAGACAACATTAAGGATAAGACAGAGAGACTGAGGCTTTATTTAATCAGCCTCATGTTTTCCCATTAATCTGCTGACGCCCATTTTTCACATTCAACCAATCAGTGTAAATCTCACTGTACTTGGCTGCGAGACAGCGCGCAGTGTTGTAACTGTGTTCGCTCAGGCTAATTGTGTTCATATTAAAGGAAATAAATTGACATAGTGCATAAAGATCCACGCGGTCCGGCTGTCTATCTAATTGTAAATAAATAAAAAGCAGAAACAGCCAGAGGATGAAGAAAAATCTTTTAAAAATGTGGCAGAACTCAAAGCTTTTAATATATGAGACTTTATTTACTGTTGTTAAAAGTATAAAACATTAACACAGCAGCAAGCAAACATATAAACCACATATAAAATCATATCAGTTATAATTTAACTGTCTTTCAACTCAACGATGATGATGATTTAACTCACTTATTGTCTTTTTTCTGACATTTTTTGTACCATAAAGTAGGCATCACTGTCTTTATTTGTGTTGGGTAAAAGGCAGATGCTGTTGCTAAAGTCTGCCTCTAGGTTGCAGTGTTGAATTACAATTTCAAGTTCACCTTTTTTGAAGTCTGTTTGGTCTTTTAAACACTATTGAATTGTAGATAATTCAAGTGTTCATCTACCTGGAAAACACTCCTGCAAACTGATGATCCAATCATTGATAGGCTGCGTTATCAACACTCATAATGAGTAAATTACAGTTTTGTCTCAATAATCGGCTTCAAAGCCATTAAACACCTTCAAAGTGAGGATTGTGGCAGATAATCATTAAAGGTGACACTCTGAATGACAAGTGAACATATTGAACCGCCACTGTGATGGATTATCGCGCCGTCTTTTATGTTTTTGATTTGGCCCAGAAGTTAATTTGAGTGGACTGCATCTTTAATTGACTTGAATGGCGCTTTGTCGCTTAAAAAGATCACAGGCAGTTGGGTTCCCCAGACACGGATTTATTCTAATCCTTGACTCAAAAGCATCCTCAGTCGTCGCTGTCTGTCAATGAGAGGGAACTCAGTGTGGTTTAACATGAAGACCAGGAAGTAAAAAAAAAAAAAAGAAGAAAAAATCACTGTTTAAAGGTCGTTAAATAGCAGTTTGCTGAACTCTCCTTTTGAGGCAAACCTCATATGTGCCTGAGAAAAACCACAGGCTTGGATTTCCATTGATCCTGGTCACCTGATTGATTAGCTAGTTAGACCGCACATTATAATCTGTTTTATTGTAAATTGCCTTTAGACTCTCTCGTTGTATAGATCCAACTTGAATAATGGAGATTACTGTTATTGGGTGATTGTTTTAAGTAGGCGACACTATAATTTATCTTCAAAAATGAACAAAAATATTAGTTTTAGGTCTTTTAACCCTCTTTAAAAGCTCACAAGTCAGTTTGGTACTTTATGACTTTCTCTAGTTTTATAATTATTGCTTTTGAACTTGAATTTAACTGTAGATTAACTCCACTGTAGAAACTAGCATATTATTCCTGTTTGAGGTTTCAGGGACCTCTGCTGTAAAATATGATTAAATATTAAAGTTTTTTTAATCAGCTCTATATTTATGATCGATGGTGACAGTTTTTGCTAACGCAGCACTAAATTGTAAGTTTGGTAAGTCTATATTGGATTTTTGAGTTTCTTAGACCTCCATTACTTTAATGTCAGTTTCACAAATTGCACATTTTCTTTGTCACTGATGATAAAACATATTCAAAATGAAATATTTACTTATTTAATCTTTATAGAAGATTCTGTATTTGTTACAATCATGAAATGTGCAAGTCCAGTTTGTTGCAAAGTGAAGTGTGCTACTTTTTCATGTTTTGAGATTTAATAAAAGGGAATAAAATATAAATAAAGGTTTTAAGATCCAGGTTTTACTTTTTATTATTTTTAAACATTAAGAAATGGGGTCCATAGGAGCCCAAAATTCAGAGGAATCAAAGCCAATCACAGCAAAACATGTGTTAATAACCAGTTATGTTGGGTTAATACACAGTTATCTGCACCAGGCTGCACAATGCAAACCATGCACAGTTTTAAGACTCCACGTGACTCATTGAAGTGCATCATCTGGGCCTCCGTGTTATCGCCTCTCGGTTGGAGCAGATTGGGACACTGAAGCACTTCCTGTACAGTCTGACTGCAGTGCTGCTGAGGAGGCAAAAAGGTGAGACTGCATCTTTCCACACGCTTACCTCTCTGTCTGCTCCAAGGACAGATGGCCAGACACACATCTCAGCCCAGACAGAAGAGGAATTCAATCACACACTACAGAGCCACCCCCCCCCCCACCACATTCACCCCACACCCCTACCCCTACCCCAACCCTATTTCCCAATATCTTCTCCCCTTGCACTCCTCCCCCACTCTCCCTTTATCATTTTTTCTCTCATTCTTTTTTTTTCATCTTTTTAAGTCGCTTCATTTCAGATGCATTCATACATTTCCAATATCTTTATGTATGAGTCTGTCTCCCTCCCTGCCTCCTTACCTCTCTCCCTCCTCCTTCTCGCCTCCCCCTGTGTCCATCCCCTCCTCCTCCTACTCCTATTTTCTCTCTTTCTCCCTGCCTCTGTCTTTCTCTTCCTCCCGTCCTGACCTCTTCCTATACCTCCCTCCTCCTTTCTTCCTTCCTCCTTCTCTATCTTCCTCCCTTCTTCCCTCACTCCCTCCATCCCATTACTGTAATCCATCACTCTTCCATCAGCCACCATGCAAACAGGCCTCCTGGTTACCATAGCAACCACCTCCGGCCCGACAGTGCGCAGCCCCTCTCTGATTGGCTGGCAGTGCCTAGGCAGTCTCAGTCTGTCTGGGAGATGTGGTAATTGGCTGGGAAGTCATACACACACATACACACACATGCACAAATGGCATGCACACACACACACACACACAGACACGCACGTACTTAAACACACACCACATTCACATAGTACAGTATTCCCACATTGACATACAGTATGCACATCCTCACACAAACACACACATATAAACACACTTGAGCTTACTCTGGGCCTAAATAAATATACATACTCATATTCTATTGGGTATTGAATGGAACACACACACACACGTACACACACACACACACACATACACACATACGTACTCACACATACACAAAGATTGCATAAACATCCTCAGAGATATGAAAGGGAGACTGGGGTCAGAGTAATGAAGCTCATAAGAAGATGGGGGCTCTAGGCTGTGAGTGCATGTGCATTCTGTACAGTATGTGTGTGTGTAAGAGTGCATGGATGAGTGTGTGTGTGTGTGTGTGTGTGGCGTTTGTGTGTGGGTTTTCTGTATGCACAGGATGGAGGGGGTTGGGGGCGCCGTGCAGGATTTTGGATAAGGTTGGAGCTCTGCCAAAGGATAGATGGAGGAGTTTTTTTTTTTTTTTTGAGAGAGAGCATATTGTTAAAAATACCTATTTTTCCCCCCAAGGAATCAAGTCTGCACTGGTTTTTTCGGTTTTCTTGCTTCTGGAAGGAAGCAGGTAAAGGGGAAAAAATGGAATTGTTGATCAGCTTGACTTCACCCTGCTGCTGTTGCTCAGCCAGGTCTGGCCAACACAGCAGCTATGATGAATGTCTCATCTCCAGGAATACATCACAAATAGCAAAACCGTACCTGCCCTGAATAGCAAAGTGTATTCTCTTCTGCAGTGTTGTTTGAAAACAGTTGCAGGCAATGGGGCTCTCTTTGTGCCCCGTTTCCCATGTTTTCCAAGGCCTGCTCCTGCAAAACAATGCTGTCCCTTAATCTTTTGTCAAGTCATAGCCAATTTGTTCCTTCTTTTTTTTTTTTTTTTTTTTTTTTCCCAAACACATGAAAAAGTTATTTTTGGAGTGCTCTGCAAGAAAGGCAAAGAAGAGGTCTGGCAAATGTGTTTTAGCCGCAAAAATTTAAATTGGAAATGATAATTAGTCATTCAGGTTTTGAAAGCTGACTTTGAGAGCGCCGCTTTGATCGATTGTTATCTGCTCAGTGAAAAGGAGGAAAAAAATCAGTTGACGTTAGCCTGAGCTCACAGCTAATGAGTAAAACTGCATGTAAAAAAGGGGGAATGGTGTGGGTTGGAACGTCCTACCCACCTGAGAAAAAATTAAATGGTTAAACTGACAAGTAAAGCTGCCCTAGTTGGCAACAAAACAGTCAACCAGACGAGGAAACAGACTGACTGACTACTGTCCAAAACCACACAAATATTCAGAGATTTATGCTGCAATAACTAGAGCAAATAAACTCACACACACACATGCATGCACGCACACACAATATCATCACAAAGGTAGAGGTCATTTTTCAATCTCATCTTTTTAATGGAAAAAAAATGAGTCGAGGGAAGAGAGAAAAAACTGGGTAAATTGAGAAAGTCGGATGAATTCACAGAGAATGACTGACAGCAGTGATGACAGCAATGCGGTCACAGTCCACATTTCAAAGCATTCCCAGGTACCAGACAGAGAAAGAGAGAGAGAGAGAGAGAGAGAGAGAGAAAAGAGAGAGAGAGAGAGGGAGGCAAAAGGGGGGAGGCAGCAAGGGGGGTTAAAAAAATGTCCAAGAAGATTTCATCTTCCTCTCGAGGTAAAAAATACAAATTAAAAACTCATCTTTATCCAGTGTTGTTTACAACAGACAATCACGGTGAAAAAAAATGTTTCAAGATTTAAAAAAAAAAAAAAAAAGAAAAAAGAAAAAAAAAAAAGAAAGTGCACCCGCACTCACACACACACACACTTACAATTAGTTTCTTATTTTTGGGAAATGAAACAGAAAAAAGTGCAAGCAAGATCACAGAACGACAATTTACAAGAGAGGCCTCGAGTGGCCCAAAAGTCTCAGCTGAGCCACCCCCAAAAGCCTAAAATCGGGGGAGGCGGGGGGTAATGGCATCAACATATCTGACCCCCCTCCTCACCCCCATCACCACCACCACCACCACCACCTTGGTTTGTCCATTTGTACAAAGGGAAGGCTCAAGTTTCATTAAATAATCACACTGATACCCTTCCAAAACCCCAACATGGCTTCCCCACCCTCCCCCAGATAGTACAATCAAAGTTAGTTTGACTCCACCATGCTTCTCCCATTAAGTGCCAGGAAAGCTCCAAATATAAAGGCTTTTCATCATCATCATCATCTTCATCATCATCTGTCCACCACACAAACATTTCCATTATATTAACTCTAATGATCAACATCAGCATCCGTTTTTTTTTCACTCAAACACCCGTCAGTTCTAGATGTTAGCTCTCATTGGTTAAATGGGAAATAAACACCATTTTCTGATTGGTTACTAATGATTTTGTTTGCAAATAAAACACTTAACACACTGTAGAAATGAAACGGCACTCGTCTTTATCCGGGTGCTTTGTGAGAAAACGTGTACGCTCAAGTACACTTCTGTAGTAATCTGTACTCAACATTACAATCCTCGAGCAGTGCTGTGCCATGCAAGTGGTTCCACTGAGAAGAAAACATCTCACAATTCGCTCGTTTTTTTTTTTTTACTGGTTTGTTTTTCTCTGACCTTCCAGTTATCACAAGTGGCTCTACAAACACACACACACACACACACACGCACACACACACACATACACGCAGATGCATAAACACACTTGGAGAGCAAATGCAGCCACACTGTGCAAAAAATGTGACACAGATTACAAAAACCGAACAAGGGAACCAAACAGGAAATGAACAGAAGTTAAAGGTTATTTCTCGTTCGTTATTTAGAAAAAAGCAATACTGACAATATCAAAATATGAAATCAGAAACCTGTCAGGTGTCATTCATGCAGTAGTGGAGTTACACTGAACGGAGGGGTTAGCACAGTATTTGCACCTGATGTCGTTCTGTATCAGATGGCGAACGCAATGACAGGTCAGGTACATTCTCTGCCATCTGATCCTGCAAAGTTTCTTTTTTAAGAGACAAGATGCAGCATTAAAAAATGAGACGCTCATTCAAACCAAATCCACTGAGTTTCATACTTTGATATGTACAAAATAATATGAAATACTGTATGAAATGGCAATTTGTTGCCCTTAATTCAGTCCCCCTATTTACAGATATTGTCTCTAAGCTTAAAGCTTACGAATGACTGGATGGATGCCTTCATTTTACCAACGAACAATACAGAAATGTTGAGGTCATCCTCCTGCATCAGCAAACGGGCTTCATCTATCCTGTAATGCTCCCATTAAAGTTGCCTTGAGAAGTCCAGTTAGACTGGGTGGGGATAATGTGATGAGCATTTGGCGTTAAAGGATAAAAAAAAGAGATTTTTTTTAAGTGCAAGCTCACAAAAATGCATGCCGGCCGGCTGGCTGGTTTGAGATATCCCATAACAACAAACTCGGCCTTTAACATTTCAGCTTGGTCTTCAAGTGCTGATTTACTACACTGTCTTGTACCGTGCAGAGCAGACTGACAGAAAGCAGAGCGGCATCTTCTTTACCAGGCTTTCAATCTCATAGAACAGCTGGCTTCATGTTTTGCAGGACACAAATGCGATTTAAAAAAAACAAAAGACAAAACGCTTCGAGCTGGAAGGCTGGCAAGCTAATTCAACTTGCCACTTGACTTATGACTTCAATTATACCGTATTTTAACCTTTTGTGAACCAAACTAAGAGTTTCACACATGTTTTAGCCGGAGTCAAACAGGAGCAGTTTATTCAGACATATTTCGGACCCCAGGAAGAAATAAATAAACAGATCTAAACAAATTATTGTGTTGATTATTTGGATCTAAATACAAAGTAAGAGGGATGAAGTCAAAGGAGTGGTTTGCTTTTGGTTAAAAGTCACCGCTCAAGGTGAAAAGTGTTGAGCGTTTGACCCTTAAAGGACATATTTGAGTTGAGTATTGCTTCAAGCTCGTCACAAAGAGCTCAGCGTCTCTGCAAACGTAAAATCAGTGACCCTGGACACAGTCTGTGGGGTATTCTTAAAACTCTCCTCATACAAGTTGTGTAGCAAATTCAAAGAGCTAAAAAAGAGAAAAAATACTTCTTACAAGGTTTTTTCAGCTAAGAAATAAACCAAAATGCATGTATTTAATGATTTCAGTAGTGTTAAATTTGGTGATGAGATCAGACTAAGTGGACTTGAAGTTAAGGAAGAATTTGGTGTCTTAAGAACTGCGCTTGTTCTCTATATTATTGAGAATTATCTGAGAAGAAACCTCTCTCATATCTGTCTGATAAATATGAAGCTACAGCCAGAAGATTTTTAGCATAATTTAGTGTAAAGACAGAAAGTGGGGTAATTAGCTAGCCTGTCCGAAGATAACAAAAATCCACCTACCAGCTGTTTTAAAGCATGATTGATTAGTTCATAGCCTGAAGTAGAAAGAGATAAAGTTTTACAGCTCTCATTACATGCACATGCTGATGAAGTCTTTCAGTTATGATGCAGAAAGTGTGAAGTTGATTTTCATGCTATTTTTCTTGCAGGTAATTGAAAATAGCATGACAGCACTGACAAAATGGACAACGTTGCCCTTCATACAGCCTTCCAGGAGGGGAAAATTTGAATTTGTCCACCAGCTGCGCTCCTCTCCTGATTCAGACTACAATGCCCTCCTCAAGATGATGATGGAGCTCAGTGGTGGCCATTTTGAGAGTGAAGATGGCATCATTGTAGCTGTGGACCGCTTTCTGGAGGTCCAAGATGACGACTTCAACTAAGAGCTAAGATCTGTTTGCTGAATGATCACTGGACTAAGAGTGTAAATGTATTAGAGGACTATGTTGAAAATAGATGCGCTTGAAAACTGTCTTACTCAACCAAAGGCCATGGACTTCTCAATCACGTGTTGTTTAACCCATGCATGGTACAAAAGGTGCAATCTCAAGTTATGGTTCACTTTTTTGTTGAGAAATCCAGCACACAAACTCCTCAAAATCATAGTTTGACTTTGATTTTTGTTGAGAATTTCGATCTAAAAGCCTCGACAAAGGACTTCAGCGCCAAGACTTGACACTTGTGACTTGCAAAACAAACCTGCCAGGATGCCTGATCAGAGAAATGCTGACTGTCCTTACATTCACTTTACCTCAGGTGCAACTCAAACCCTCTCACAGGTCACCTACCGCCCAGCTCGGAGCCGGCTACAGTGACTGTGGCGCTCGGATCAACTCACACAAACGGACACACAAGCACACACAGACCTCAAAACACACCCAGTTTGGCCGAAACAGTTCATCACAAAACATATTATTGCGAATTAAGTGTGCTTTCTTTCCAATTTCAATCAAAAGTCCTTTTTAAAAACAATTAAAATGAACTCATGCAAATTAAATAAATAATTTTTTTTAAAAAAAGGAATCAATAAAAAAAGAAGTTTTTTTTTTTCTTTTTTTTTAGGCCTCCGCGTGGGCCACACAAAGATCTGCATTGTCCACACACATCAATCCTACATTCTTAACACACAGATGATACACACCAAGCACCAGGAGCGTTTCAGTCTCGCATCGGCTTCACAGTCATTGTTTTTCATGGAAGGGAGAGCGAGATAAAGGTCAGGTAAAGGATTTGTGAGAGATGCTAAGCCTAAATTGTCATATTTTCTTTTTTAAAGTACATTGTTTGATCAGATATAGCTGATTAGAGAAAAAAAAAAATCCACCCTTCTCTCACCCGAGGAGCTCATCCAATCACTAAAAACCCCCAGTTTCAGACCCAAAAATGCATCATTAATTCGTGGAAACCACATGCAAGGAGAGAGAGAACGCAATGAGGTCAAAGATGGTCTGAGTTCCTGACCCGATGCTCATCGTTTGCCCATGAGAGGAGTTTTTTTCAACAGTGTATAGATAGAGAATCAGTCTAAATTCTGTACAATTCGTTCCCTTTTGAAACTGCACAGAGCAGCGAGCCCTGCAGACAAGTAACGGAGCAAAGTTCAACGTCTCAGCTCTGCCGTACACGGTAAAGGACAGAGGGAGTAAATGAACTTTTGGTTAGGTGTATATTTCACAGTTGGCTAACACTGAAACGTACCGCTCCATGGTAGGGTCTTCAACGCCCTGTCCTCGGCCTAAGACCTATCCATCTTATTAACTCTCACTCAATACTTGACTGAGTTGCAGCTGAAGATCATTAGGGCTCTTCCGAGGGCCCTTAAGAGGGTTCCTGTGGAGTACTATGCCTCTGAAGTGCCCTTGGCAGGCAAGAGTGTGTGTCTCGCTAGCAAACTTATCGCCAGCTGATGAATTCCTCTGCTGAGGCAGAGCAGGAGAAAGAGGTGGGGGGTCTCGAGGGGTGGGGTCAGGTCAAGCACATCAGGGAGCGTGAGTGACACGAAAAAGACGGAGGTCGGCTCGCCGCTGGACGTACGTTTGAGGGAAGGGTGCAGCTCTTGCGGGTGCTGTGTGCTCAGTCGTGTCAAAGGTCACCGGGACAGATTGTAGAGGAAGAGGGCGGCGGGTGGATGAGAGGACGGAGGGAGGGGGGGAGGGGCAGCTGAGGCACAGAGAGGGAGGTGACGGAGAGGTGGTTTTTTGGGAGAGGACGGAGGGCCGAGAGGATGAGGAGCAGCTCTGCAGATTAAGTGAGGGTGATGTAGGCTGAGGCCTTCTCCTTCAGTTGTCTCAGACACAGATGACAGCTCCAGCTTCCTGCACGACACACACACACACACACACACACACACAGAGCGGAGATCAGAAGTTCAATCATCGCTATTGTAAAGCCTTTTGGATTAATCCTTCATTTTAGACTGAGCATCAAGTAATACTGTAAATTAAAGCTGCATGTTAAAACACCACATGTTGTGCCTGCACTTTGCCTTTGGAGGGGATTTGACAACTCGTTTGGTCGGGATTTGAGCCTCGGATTTGTGACATTAATTAAACATCAACTTGAGATGGATGTTAAAATGCAAACTCTCAAACGTTGCACTTCAAAGTGTGTGCAGACCCTGCCGTATTATGCCTTGAGGTGCTCCACGAGCTGCACAGAATGTATAAAACTATATGTTTAGCATCCGTCAGGTCTCTTCTTGAGAGTAAAACCTTAAAATAAACGACTGGTGCTGAATTTCAAATCAAGAGTGTTGCATGTGTGGGCAGGGCGTGACACTGTTAGCGAGTGTTGAACACAAGTGGCACTGCTACTGTATGTTCAGACAAGCGACACTTTTGCCATGGAAACAGATTATCTCTTCTACTACTCATTTCCATGACAACGCCATCAAACATCCTAAGGCAGCCATCTTATCAGTAGTAGGTTTTTTTTTTTGTAGCCTATTTTCGAACAGATTTAAAGAGATTCATAGACTTTCATATGGCTTCCACTGCTTTTCCTGGCAAAATCTGTCCTACTCTGCCTACGAGTGGTTCTTTGGTTGGGTTGGTTGAGTTTTAAGTAATAATCGGCAGAGCAGCCAATCAGAGGTGGATAAAGGTAGATAATGTAAAGAAAAGCAGCTGGATCTTGAATATCTTGAATATATTTCTCCTGTGATGGTTAAATTCTCGTTGTTTTTTACACATCCTGAAGTCAGAGCAGGATAATCTGACTGTTCTCACAGCAGGTTTCACTCTCGTCACTGTGATTGTCTCCCCCACCTACGGTACAGACAGTTACGTAATTCTGTACAAACAACACAAACGCTCTCAGATGAGTTTGCTTCAGGCTGTGCAGTCGGACCAAAATACGTGTCTGTGAAAATCAAAAGTACTTAATATGAGCACTTTGGAGAGCTCCAGGTAGGCAGCAACCCTTGATCGTAATGCTTGAATCCTTCCTGCTGTCAGTGTACGTACCCTCAGGTGGTTCGGACATGGGAGGGCTCAGACAGTACATGTGGTAGCCTCTGTCACAGTCGTCACAGAACAACAGCTGGTCCTGGAACAGAGCAGAACGTTCATACAAACAGATGTTATTGTCTGAAAACCAAAGCTAAGGACACAAGAATATTTATTTTATGTGAATATTACTTATAGATACAACTATGTGGATAGATCAAGAAACATTTGTAGAAATAATTTATAGGTCATTTGGTCCTTTTAATTGATATGTAGACTTATTTTGGTGGGCAACAAAAATTGAAAATCACTCTCATCCCTACATACAAATGGTCTTTATTCTCTTGAGTGAAAAGAAAACTGCAGTGTGATTTTATTATCTACACTATAGTTTGCCTGTGTACATATAGCTGCTTGTTTAATGGGGATCAAAAACAGCATTTATTCCAGGTTTACATCCATGTTTCTCTTTAATGTCTCTCGTGGATTTAAGTGCATTTCATCCCAGTGGGTTTTAACTGGGCAAGAATGTAGGCCAGTGGTTTCTAATCATCCTTCCCAGCCACTGGATCAAACCTTAAAGCACACTGTCTGCAAAAAAGCAAATGAATCTGAACGAGTGCTGGTGTTAAAAAAAGAGGGTCAGTAAACCTGCTCCGCCTATAAAAACTGCATATTTCTGCATTAAATTATGAGGTTTTCCAAAGTTGTGTACTACAAACTTTATGTACTGTATGCTATGTGTTAGTATGTGTGTGTGTGTGTGTGTGTGTGTGTGTATGTGTGTGTGTGCAGCCACATGTGCTAAGAGTTAGCATGTAGCATGATGTGAGATCCTACGTCATTCTCAGAGGTGCCACACAGACTGCAGGACTTGCACTCGATGCACTGCCAGCGATAAGTCCTCACCGCAGCCGTCATGTTCACTGTGAACTGCAGACAGGACGGGTGGCCTGGGTGCACACACACACACATGCACACACACACACACACACACACCCACACACACACATATATATGCACGCACAAGCACACGCCCACACAACATTTTTCACCATCTCTTCCTGTATTTTAGGACAGTCATCCATCATCTGCTGTTATATCTATCCATCAGCTTGTTTGCTTCATATGTTTGATATTTTTGGGATCAAACAGTGGTTGTTTTTGCTGTATTTCCATTAAGAATCCAGAATTTTTCTAAAATTATAATATATAGCAAATTTCATGTAAGTTATCTCAGAAAACTTCTACCTGAAGCTTCCTTCGGATTTGATCTTAACAACAAAAAATGATTAAAAAATGGTCATAAATTTCCAAAAAACAAATATATTCTGCTGGTGTAACAGGAAAATAACCCTAACCCATTCTTGCATTATGTTTAAAATATTTTATTACTCTTCTTAGACTAACCTTTAATTTTTTCCCCTCCCTATTTGCTGTTACATTATCATGACAATGGAAATATTGTTATGTCATCCTCATTTCCATTTGACCTTCATTTGTCTTCTTTGTGGGTGGTTATAAAAAAGAGGACCATACCAATGTTTGCATGCTGCAGCCCATTCACTACAAATCACGTACATCTTTTTAGTTCTGTTCCTTTAATTTATTTTTCAGATGGAAAGAAACATGAGTGGGAAATATGTATATATACAGTACATGCAATTAAGTAATAAATACACAAATTCTGCACCATATACACTGCAATCTCTGCATGTATACATATGAACAGAATATACAAACACATACCGAACCAAAACAAAGGAATTTGTAATGAACAAAATTATACAACCATTCAAAAAAAATGATAATAATGCTTGAACTATACTACAATAAAAGTGACTGCTGGCCATTCACAACAAAAATACACAATGAAGGAGACCTTTCTCTCATAAACTCATCAAAGTTTCTTGTAGCACATGAGACACAGGCTCAAAAAGAAACAATGGTTTATAATGTTTATAATATTACAAATGTAACGTACGTTGTTGTGAAACTGGCCAAGATTGAAAGGTGTGCAGCAGGATTATGAACAATTTAGTAGGTTTTTTTTTTTTGGCCAAACAAAAAGGTCAAACCAAGATGACATTTATTGAATTCATTCACATTTTAAAAGCAACAAATGTCGTCCTTTTGCATCATTACGATCAGCAGATACGACCACATTACATGAAAATTAGTGCTAAAACTGGAATCATCATGCCAGAGTGTTTTTGCATTTCAGGTTTACTGCAGAGTGAGTTTTAAGATGTGTTGCATTCATTGAGAGCTGCATGCAATTTGTCAAATATATCTTTAATGATCTTTTTTAATGTGATTTATTTCATTTATTTGATATTCTTGGCATTATGCAAAACTTTACAATGTTTCTGCATTCACAGAAAATGATCATATTGCCCATAGAACAGCACTTTGTTCATCTTTCGCATGAATTTTCCGCTTAAATTTTATTTCCTGCTCTTCTTACACCTTTCAAGCAGCAACAGATGCGCGTTGATGAGTGGAAAAAATTCTTCTTCACAGAAGATTTTAGCACATTTTACATTATGGCAACTGTTTCCCAGAGCATGTCATATTATTTAAGAAGTTTTCATGTTTTTTTTTTCTAACTTTCAGGCAGCTAAGTGTTTCTGTTGCTTTCATTCAACTGCAGAGAAAAAAAAGTGAAGAGGGGAAACATTACAGTTCACACTTAATTAATTTAATTAGAAAACTGATGTAAAGGTAAAGACTTTTCCAATTAACCTGCACTTAAAACTATAAAAAAAATAACTTATGCAAATAAAAGCAGGCGTGAATTTCATTTAATGTACGGTGGCCTTTAAGGACAATAATTTACCAATGAAACAGCTCTAATGAGCGATCCGAACATAGCTTGTACCTGAAGGCTAGTGTCAAATTAACTACCCACAGAAAATGTATAGGTGATGACACCTTGAAAATGTTATTAAAATAGCATAATGAATGTTACTTTAATACCTCTGTATGTTTAAGTTTTAATATTTGTAATTTAAACCATGCATTTACTCTGTGCGTTTTGCTCTTCAGGGCCACCAGGTTTTAAAAATATAATATTTTCTGCTGTGTTTAAAGCCTCTGCAAGTTGTTTTTCTAAACTGTAACAACAAATCTAAACACATGGCTGCCTGGAAGGTAAGAAAAGTAAATTTAAAAATGTAAAACATTACATATTCATACATTGTACATGATTTGTAGTCGGCTTTAACAAAAAAAAATAAAAAGAACACTGGTATGGTCCATCTACTTTAAGTGTAACAGCAACCAAAATTTGCAGTTATTTATATAGTTAAAAAACCATAGTTATAGTTTCGTACTCAACAAATCAAACATTTTTGAAATTTTGCATCAGCAGAGGACCGCCTTCCTGCTGTCAATCATCCCCTTCAGCGCAGCCCTACCTGAGCGTCCACAGTCCGCACAGGAGATAAGGTCTTCAGGACAGCCAGTCTTCTTTGAGCCTCCGAGGCAGAAGTCGCAGTAGCCGTTGGCGATCACTGAGCCGTCTGGTGCTTTCTTGGCTGGAAGAATGAAAAGAAATAAGAAAGAAAAAAAAAAGGAGCAGGTGAGAAAGAGTGTGACTTCAGTTTGCTCCTGTCAGAGCTCAAAGAGAAAAAAAAAAAGGAGGGGATGAAGAGCAGAGTGCAAACTTATAAGTCAGTGTTATGAAATGTTGCCCTGGAGTGGAGGAGATGTGAATGAATCCCTAGACGGAGAAGAGAGAGGAAGGCCGTTAAAGTCAGATCAACAGAGCGACTATCACCGGTGTGTGCTGAGACAGACAAAACACCGTCAGCAGGTTATTATACTGACAGAGAGCAGGTGTAAAAAAAAAACAAAGAAGAAAAGAGGAGATCTGTAAGTTCGCCCATAAGTCCTCCTGTTTTCAGACTGTGCAGCTCTTAAGTTGGGCACAAACGCTCTCTCCTGTCTCTCTCTCTCCTTTTTTCCATCTGTTTGCTTTAGTGAAAACAAGCAGTGGTGCAGGCCTGACGCTGGAGCCCGGGATTAAAGCAAACCCCGGCTCACCCAGGAAGGGGGAGACTGGGAGACGGGGAGGGAGGCACAGACAGGAAAGTCCACTGGGAGCTCCTGGGATAGAGGAGGTGGAGGAAAGAGGAGTAAGTAAAGAAAGACAGGAGGAAAGGTTTGTTTGTGTGTGTGTGTGTGTGTGTGTGTGTGTGTGTGTGTGTGTGTGTGTGTGTTTGTTTGTGTGTGAGGTTGCCGGGACAGACCCGCCATCATGCTGAGCGTGGAGAGGCAGGAGCTCAATGTGAAGCCGTTTCATAATGATTATTAACAAG
>JAQMCX010000053.1:4088991-4099720 GCA_029814765.1 Acanthurus leucopareius | reverse complement strand
GGGTTTTTGGGGTGTTTGTGTGTGTGTGTGGTTTTCTTGGGGGGCCTTCAAAAAAAACCCCCCCCCCCCCCCCCCCCCCCAACAATTCATCTGTCTGTCTATCTGTCTGTCTGTCTGTCTGTCTGTTTGTCTGACTTACTGCTGTTGATTGCATAATCGCTTTAATGGAGGCAATCACATAAATGCTGCAGACTGTTTTGAATGTGCGCCTTTTCTTCTCGTAGACGTAATGCACCGGACGGGTCCCTCGATATGACTCACCCAGCAGGACGGAGCAACAGTGAATACAATGGAGTGGATTACACACACACACACACATACACACACATTATATATATATATAGGCATGCACAGAATGGCATCCAGCCTGCAGAAAGACAAAAGATAAGCACACAGAGGCACGCAGGCAGACAGCGCTGTAGGTGATGCTGTGCATGCGTTCACATGAGAGACGGGGAGAGGTCATTAATCCATCCATTTCAGGGTGGAGTATGTTTGGCCAGAAGGGTGGCAGAGGAGGGAGGAGGGAGGGTGAGGTGAGGGTGAATTTGATGGGAAAGAAGGGTGAGAAGTGGAGAGTGAGAGAGATTGGGTTTCTACTCCACAGGGTTCGGGCTTTAATCCTCTGAGAAATAAAATAATAATAAAAAAAAAAGTCTCTGATCAGGATGTGAGACAGACAGATAGACAGATAGACAGACAGACAGACAGATGGCAAGGGAGGGAGGAATAAAAAAAAACTGTACCTGCCGATGTAAAATTCAACAGGAGTACTGAGAGTGAAAAACCATAAGCAAGAAGCTGTCAGCTGGATGGTGAGAAGGTAACTGAATGGGACTTTACTGCTGGGCTGAGCACTTTCTCATGTGGTGATATGATGAATAACAAGGCTGAGATGCAACTGTATCGGCCAGAGTGTGAGAGATCGACCATCAATACAAATACTGATCAAATGTGCTGAAAATATCCTCATTATCAGGATCTTTAAAGGGATTTTCAGTGAAACAGATTCACTGCATGTAAGATTTAAAAAAAAAACTGTACATTATATAAAGTATAAGACACTCACAGTTCAGTTTCTCAACCCAGATGGCTCCATCTTCATAACTATCAATAATCTTTCTTGCCAGTGATGATATTATGCAGATCTTGCTGGTGTCAGCTTTTTTTTTCTCAAAATGAAGAGAGCTTCATTATAGAAAAATAATTACCTGCACATCAGCAGGCCGATGTGCCGGCTGGCGAGGGTTAGGCTGATGTGTCGTGGCCTATTTTTCCCCGTTATTAAAAATCATCAGAAAGTCGGTGCGGTCTTTTATAAACATACATGCATATATATATATATATGAAGAGCTGGTATGATGTTATGATATTGATTTCTGTATAAGCACATCAGAGGAAAGCAAGACTGTTATTAGCATCATTAGGAGGAATAGTTGGAAGTATTTAGGATATAAAAAACACATAATTACAACTTATATATTCTTTAAATTCTCCTTTTCTCATAATTAGTAGGCCTTTAAGTTCAGCTCCAGTGCTACATTTTAAATTTGTCCAAAACAAATAAAATGTACTTCTTAAATCCAACAAATCCCAAAAATGTTTACTGTATCGTTTTAAATAGGCTGAGAGTCTGTTAGCCTGTGCTTTGCTAAATGCTAATCATCAGCATGCTAATATTTTACCACTGCTAATGTTAACATATCGATGCTAATATTTAGATAATGTAAAGTTCGTGTTCACCATCTTAGATCAGCGTTGAGAGTATAGAGTTAAACAGTGTGAAGAGGCCCGGCTCCATATGAACGAGTTTGCAGACTAAAGAGCAGAACAACACTGATTGAGCGTACAGTATGTAAGTGTATTTACTTTTTTAAGAACAACAGAGCCAGATGTTTACTGAGTCTAGCAGAGGGGAGCATAAAGCTGTGGAGACATATGTAGCGTTCAGGCCTGGAGCCAATGCAAACACGCTTTTTTTTTTTTTTTTAGTCTTCTCGTTCTGGTCAAATAAATTGCTTTTATCTTCACTGCTTTTATTTGAGCTCGCTGCTGCTGATTGGGCCTTACAATCCCTGGTGGGATAAACTAGACAGGCACACATGTGGATAGCCACACACACACACACACACACACACACACACAGATACTCAGGCTACATTTTATCTGTGCTGCTGTTGCATGTGTGTGTGTGTGTGTGTGTGTGTGCGTGTGTGTGTGTGTTGCCTTTGTATTCACGCCTGTGTGCACGGGTGTGTATGCAGGCCCCAGAGAGTGAATCAGCAGGTCCTGACGCATGTGAGTGAGTCGGGGCTGCCCGCTGGCCTGCCTGCACGGAGGGGAAAAAAACTCCATCAATGATTAAACGCCCGCGGCTACGTTTCAGAAGCCGCCTGCAACCACAGACACGCCATCGCCGGGCAAAGGGAGGGACGGAGGGATGAGGACGGTGAGGGGGGAAAGAATAAAGAGGTAAGAGATAATGAGCAAAAAATAAAAAAGAAGATATGAGCCAGGTGGAAGAAGACAAAAAAAAAAAGGCGAGTGAGGAAAGAAAGATGGAACAAGTCAGGTGATTCTTTTTCCTTCGTCTTCCTCATTACTTTCACCTCTCCATCCCCCAAATCTTTACCTGCTTCAGCCACCCTCTTCTTTACTTTACCTTCATATCTCCCTCCTTTACCTGACCCTCCTCCTCTTCCTCCTCTTCCTCCTCCTCACCCCCCCCCAAACTCCCTCCCCCCTCCTTCCAATTACCAGGAGGAGTATGAGCAGAACCGCACACTTCACAGCTTTCAAGTGTTGGAGAGAGATCCTCCTGGGAATTATCCAGCAAGAGATGAATCCTCAAATGCTCCTCAGCCCCACACCACACCAACACCTACCCCACCCCACCCCCCCCCCCCGCCCTCTGCCCATAATATCTCTCTCCCACCCGTCTCATTTTCCTTTCCTTTCCTCCTCCATGCTGCTCCCTCTTTACTTTACGTTGTTATTTCGCTCATTTAGTTCAAGTTTTTAAGGCTCTTATGACTTTTTTTTTGCTAAATTATTGCACGTTTTTTTTAATTTCTGACTTTGTTTTATTTATTTATTTGCATACATAATTTATGCATTCAGGGATTTGATAAAGCAATTCTTACGAAAAAAGTGTCTGCTAGTCAAAATAAGACAACCAAATCTGTAAGAAGAGAGAGAAGATAAAAGGGGGGCAGAACAGAGAACAATGACACAAAACGTCGACATCTGAAATCATGCTGTTGTCATGTTTTGCTTTTTTAACAAGTCACTCCTGTTATATATTCATATCATAGATTAATGAAATAATGAATTCATGCACTGCTGCATGATTTTAAATGCTTTGTAATCATTCTGCTAACAGCGCGAGAACAGCAGTGTTGCTGTTCAGTGAAAAAAAAAATAGATGAGCTTTGACAAACGTTGCTTTCATCTTTGTAACAATTCATTTTTCAGATACTTCAACAGGTTTTAATGGTTTATTTAGCTGAAAAAAAACAGAAAAAAGTTCTCAGCCTATAACAGAAGAATTAAACCTCCAGTTTGTCTGAAAAACTGAAAGTCATAAAATTTTAGTGGACAGCAACAATTTTCTGTTTAAATTAGACTTTTCATTTTGGCTGCAGAGTTGCTATGTGGACAAAAGATGATGCTGAAGGTGATCTGACAAATTTTAACCTAAAAGAAGATTTTTTTAAGACATTTTTAATAGCAAATAAGAAAAGGAACAAGCCAAAAAAAGCAACACTTTGGCTTTAAAAAAGATTACGAGGTCATGATCTGATGTCTGTGTTCCCAAATTGGCTCTGTACCTCATTTTTTCCCCCCACAGTTACCTCCCTCTCTGTCTTCCTCCTGTCCTCCTCCTCCCCTCTTCCCCTCCACCCTTCGTCTCCCTCTCAGACTCTGGTCAGGAATCGATACCGCAGGCCGACCCTGGCTGGTCAATAATCTCATCCTCAGGCCGGCCGCAGTGGAAGCCTCATCAACTTAGTGCTTCCATCTGAAGGGAATTACCTTCCCTCTCACATGCAAACAAAAAGGCCTACCTGTTGACTCCTCTCACCTTTTGTTTTACTTCCAGCACACTCCCTGAATTTTCTCACCTTTTTGTTTTTTTGCCCCACTTTTTTCTACTTGCTCCTTAATTTGCATATCAAACATTTGCATTTGCTTGAACCGATAGAGGTGATTTTTTTATTTCTATTTTATTTGGTTGTGTAAATATCAGTAAAGATATCAACAAAGAAACACAAGTTTTATGTGGCGATCGTCAACAAAAAGCTTGATTAATAAAAGCTGAGGCTTGGATGGGTGTTTACAAGAAATGTTTGAGTGGAAATGTTTTCCTTTTCCGAGTTTTCCGTCGTTCACCAAAGGCAACAAACACTTCAGTGCTGCAGGTTTGGATGGGAGGAAGGGGTGAGGAAGAGGAGGAGGTGAGGTTTAGGGAGATGAGAATAAAGAGATGAAAAATGGATTCCAAGGAAGGATGAGGGGTAAGAGAAAAGGAGAGAGAGAGAGAGGAGCAGGAGTAGGAGAAAGACGAGGAAGCACAAAAGGGGGAGAGAAGGAAGGGAGGCGAAAAAAGTGGCTCCCGTTGTATCGGAGCAGCGGTGTGTGAAAACACACACTCTGCACTCCTGTCGCCTCGCCGCTTAATGAGGAGAGCCTCTCAGGAGTAAGCACACACGCACACACACAAGAACACAATGACAGCACACACACACGCAGATGAATCAACCGAAATCACACACATGCAGTATAGTACACACACACACACACACACTCAGAGATTTACAACCAAGCCCTTGCATAATAACTTTTGCTGTCCAGTTTCGGCCCCATCCCCCACTCACTCCCTTTAATGTGATGAATGAGGGTCCGTGTAACCCTTGTCCAGCCACACACACACATTTATACACACACACACACAATTACAGTCACAAAAAAAAAGGTCCATATTCTCACAGGAAACCAGAGGATAAACAAATAAGCACATAGGTGAACACTCGCACAGACACAAAAGCACAAATGCTCAAGGAGACATCTTCAGGTTCTTTATGCAGACGAGGAGGCAGAGATGCAGTCAGATGGAAAGCGACAGTCACAGATGAAAAGTCACTGGCTTCCTCTCTGTCTCCCTCTCAATCTTCCTCCTCTCACTCTTTCTCCCATCCTCTTCCTCTTTGCACTTTCATGCGTTCTCATTATTGCTGCCGCTCTCTCTGCCGCTGATTTGATCTCTTCTCTGCGCTTCATTGTGCTTCATGTTTCTTTTCTTTTTTTTTTTCTTTTTTTTTTGCTTCACTCTCCTTATTTGGTCTTGCTATCTATTTTTTTTATATTCTTCCCTCTGCTTTACTCTCAAAGAGGAAATTGGAACTCTTTCCTGCAATCCATCTGTTGTCGCACTAATGGCTGCACCAGTGCTCTGTTCTTCCTCCGTTTTCCCCCATTTCTGCTCCTATTCCATCCCTGCACCCTCCAAACCTACCCCACCCCTCACCCTTAAACACACACACACACACGCTCACACACAAGTACTACTTTCACTCATGTCCAGTCAGCAGGTTGCGTAACTCCCAGTGCATTGTGGGTCTAGATGCATGCATTTGTGTGTGTGTGTGCGTGTGCAATATGAGCTAGTGTGCAGAGATGACATTGCAAAGTAAAGAGGACAGAGGCGGTTTTTGGTGCCTAATAAAACCTGATCTATAGATGCTTTGTAATCACAGTGACCTGCAGAAACACACACACACACACACACATACAGTCTGTGAGGCTCTGCAGTCTGCAGATATGTGCACTTTTGGCGAATAAATCACACACACGCACACAAAGACACACTGTAACTGCCCCATAAATCATGCATGTAAAGAAATAGCGCACAGACAAAAAAACACACACACACACACACACGCCTCTGTGCTTAAACTTTGTGCACATGTACTTACATTTGCACGCACTTAAAAAAGAGCCACTTAGCCGGCATGGGCTTGTGTCCCTGTCAATAAAGAGTTAAAATGCAAATTATTAATCCTATTTTGTTCCAGGGAGAGAGACGGCTGGGAATGTGACAGCGAAATCCTTTTTGAATCGTGCCCAACTTTCACATGGTCCACCATAATGTGTGCCAGCTGAGCGTTTACTGTCATGTGGAAATGTCAAAAAATTGACCAGTTTGACCAGAACAACAACATTGGCGATGAAAGGAAGAAATTTTACAAAAAAAAAGAAAAAAAAAGGAGAGAAAATCTGCCTCCCATCTTCTCTGTCATTTTTGCACTTCAATGGAGAGTTTGAGTTTCTGTAGGTGGTGCAGTTTTCTTTGTGTGTTCAGTCATGGTGGCTATTGCAGCTTGTGCTGTTTACCAATTAGCATTTCAGTCTCAGCAAACCAGGATTCTTTTTGCATTGGACGATTTTCAAAAAGAATGGCACCATAATCTGACTGGAGTTTGGACCAGAATGTGAAGAAGTTTTTGGGGTGTTAAATCACTCTTGCATCTCTTCAGTTCACATATGGATGTTTTATAGGAGCAGAAATAATTTACGAACGCAGCATCTATGTAGCTGTTGCACTGTCGTTTCTTTCTGCCTCCTCTTCTCACTTTGTTTTACAGTTTTTTTTTTTTGCATTCAGTCGCTGACAGTAAGACAGACAACAAGCAGCAGTACGGATAGAGATGATGGGTAATGGGTGAGGGTGGATTTGGGTTGGAGGTTGAGGGTGGTGGTGCTGCTGGTGGTGGTGTCGGGGGGGGTTGTGCTGGTGTGGAGGCTTATCCAAACATGGCTAAGACAACTGAAGAACCGCAAAACATCCAGCCGGCAAGCCACAGCATCGTATGTTAAGACAGAATAGCAAATGAAGCAGACTCCAATATTACCCAGCCTTCACCACTCCAACTGTCTGGGGGAATCTATATGATGAATCATGAAGGGATGTGTTTTTTTTTTGTGTGTGTGTGTGTGTGTGTGTGTGTGTGTGTGTGTGTGTGTGTGTGTGTGTGTAACTCTGGCTCTGCTTCTGTCTTTGTCTGTACTCTCTTTCTCCTCCCATTCCTTATGTTACTCTTAATGAACTCCTCTGTGCCCCTTTCTGCTCCTTCTCTCCACTCCCTTATATCAACTTCTTCCATTCTTCTTTCTCCTCGCCTGCCTCCTCGCTCCCTTTCCTCCTTTTCTATTCTCTCCATACTTCTCCTGCTCTCCTTTTTTACTACGGTCTCTCTCTTTCTCTATCTCTCTCTCTCTCTCTCTTTTCAATGTACATAACAGTGTACTCTTTAGGAGGGAGCCCTGGCGGTATCTATGGCAACCGGATTGCTAGGCAACAGCCCATTCTCCCTTCCTCTCCTGCGCCGTGCAGCAGCGGCAACAATCAACCAATGAGAAGCTGAGGAGGAACGCCGGCGTGCGTGAAAAAGTTCAGAAGACACCCAGAGAACACTGCATGTCCTCTCGTTCCACATGTGACGCTCTAACATGCAGAAACATGAAAAAACAAACAACCTGTGACAGGAAGCTCAGAAGATGGAAACGTGTCATAAGAAAAGGCCTGAAATGATTTCAACTAAACTTAAACACAAAGTAGGAAGTTTCTGAATGATGAGAGATGTCACCGCCAGTGCACACACAGACAGATAATTGGCAAAAATAGGCACAAATAATCATTATTATATATAAACACACACCACTGAAGCCCAGTAAGGAGATGACTTATTAAAAAATGACCTTTTTGGGCAATTTAGGAAGCTTTGGAACAGAGTGGTGCAGGAATGAACCTTAAATGTTAGCATAATGCTAAGTTTACCTCTTACTTTCACATTTATGCTTCAGAAAATCATTATAGTTGTGTTCATTTATGAACAAATTCAAATATCCTCAACTTCTATCTAAATTTTAATGGAAAAATCAAGAAAGCTGCTTGCAGAGGGAACTGGGACGATGTTAACTTCTGGGTTTGTCTACAAAAACATCATCATCCTTTCAGACTATGAGAGAGTGACTTTATTGTAAGCCAAATTACAATACAGTCGTTCACTTTTTACTCACTCACAGTCACAAACTGCAGGTTTGGAAAGTTTTTGGTATCAAACTGAATTAGATGCAGAGACTTAACATCTCACAAGACCCGATGAAGTGACGAAGACTAATCCCAGAGGAGAAACTCATCTGTATCTACCCAGTGATACAGCTATAAACGGTGATTGAACAGCTTAAGCAATAAAACACAAGAGCTGGAATCTCACCTAACTTTAAATGGAGGGGATTCAATCTTTACACTCTGTTGTTAGTAATCTTCACACACACACACTCACACTCACTCACACACATGGGCTGTGGCTCCATGCTGTCGGGGGGTTCGGTGCCTTGCTCAAGGAGGTGAACTGGCGCCTCTAAAGCTGCCTGTTCACACGCTGTAACACAGTCTGTCTGTTGCTGGAGTTGAACTGGTTTCCAAGCCAAGTCGCCATGACTGAGCCACTGCTGCCCATCTTTGTTGTTATTCAGAAGAGAAAGACAGATAGGTGTAGAGAGAGAGAGAGAGGGAGAGAGAGAGAGAAACAGAGGCTGTGGTGCACATATGAAGTGACAATAGAAACAGAGTGGGGAGTGGCCATTTTAGGTTCTCAGCGTTGTTTGATATTGATGTTGGCTGATCAAAATTCGTCCTTCACTCCTCCGTCTGCAGACAGCGGGGAGGAGGACAGGGAGGCCATTTTGAGACACAAGGCAAAAAAAAAAAGAAACACTGGCGATAGAAAAAAAAAAAAAAACAACCCCACAACAACTAACAATGGTGAGTAGGAACAGAGGGATGCTGACCTTCAAAGGGCTCAATTACATCTCACACACACACACACACATTCACACATGCCCGAAGTTGGGCATGATTGCTCAGAGTGTGTATTCACACAAGACAAACAAACACCAAAGGAAATGCACATGCATGTGTTTGTGTGTGTGTGTATATGTGTGTGTGTGTGTGTGTGTGTGTGTGTGTGTGTTGCGTGCATGTTTACACACACACACACACACAAACACACACACACACGCACACACACATGCATGCATGCACACACACCCTGCTGCTCCACACCGTATGACCGTCTGTCTGTCCAGATAAAGTGGCTTCTGAATCTCAGCTCTAGTTTGAGAGGTGGGTGGGGGATTTAATGACAACTGTCCTCCCCCCCTCCTCCCTCCCTCCCCCCCTCTACCTCTCCCTTCCTCTCTGCCTCTCTCTCTGTTTCTCTCTCTCTCTCTCGTGTCTCATTCATTCACAGATGCAGCTCCTCTCAGTTTGTGTCCTTCTTGCGATCTATTTATCTTATTCCTGCTATTTCACTATTTCGCTCTGTTTCGCTCTCTCGTTCTCATTTACCTCCCACTCTCTCCCTCTCTCTCTCTCTCTCCTTCTCTCTCTCTCTCGTCCTCCATACCCACAAAACCAATTTTCAGGTGGACACTGCGGGGCCGACCTCTAAAGTAAACATCCGCCTTATTCGTCTACTTCTCCCCTGCCTCCTCCTTTTCTCTTGCCTCCACCCCTACCGCCGTCTCATCAATGCCAAAAGAGCCCCGTCCCCACCCCGAATCAACTCTCCCTTCCTTCCTCTCTCTACCACCAACCTTCTGTTTGGACGAAAAAGAAGTAGAAGAAGAAGAAGAGTAAAAAAAAAAACAAACATAGTGTGGTGGCGCAGTCATGAATTTTAATGTCGCTGCTCGTTTCGAGTAAATAGTATAAATCAGCTAGGATCCAGATATATGGGAGGTTTGGTGGTGGTGGTGGATTCTGGTGGTGAGAATCAGAGGGAGTGTAGACACAAACCAAAGAAATAAATTAAAATGAAACCCAAGGCATGATGATGGATGAAGCACAACAAGAGAGGAGAGGATGGAAAAAATGAGAGGGACGGGAGAGGGACGGGAGAGGAGGGTTAAGTGAGGATGCAGAGCGAAAAAGAGGAGAAGGAAAGTGGTGAAAGATGGACGAAGAGGAAGAGAAGGAAGGAAAATCTCATCTCCTGGTGGAATAATCTCTCATTTATCACACTGATGGAAAAACAGGGAGAGAGGATGGAGCTGGATAAGGTTCAGAAAAGACATTTTCATAGTTTTTTTTTGTGATAACTTTCAGCTCACACTTGTGAAGTAGATGTAGCATACATACCATAGTGTCTAGACAGCTTTTTATTGCATGAATTATGCATGCAGGGCTGCTCTCATTTGCAGGAGCCATATTAATATTATCACATATGTGGCAATATACCGGAGGGTGGAGGGTCTTCTCCATGACGCTCAGCAAATTGGGGAAAGCTATAATGACGCACACAGACATAGGTGCATGCACACACTCACACGTATGAACACACACTCTCGCAGAGGCTTGCAAATGCATGTGCACTTGTGCATGTGGACCCACACGTACACACCAACCCAAAAGGCTAAGCTTCCTTTTTCATTTCAGCAAAGAAGATTGCATTTTCTGAGGCTGTGTGTTTGTGTGTGTGTGTGCGTGAGTGTGTGAGTGTGTGTGTGTGAGTGTGTGAGTGTGTGTGTGTGTGTGTGTGTGTGTGTGAATTTGGGAGGGAGTGATGGGGGATATTAAACGATTCAAATGCTGTCTCTCTTGCTCTCCTCCACTGGAGAGACCTAGGACTGCAGCATGGCCACACACACGCACACACACAAGATC
>JAQMCX010000053.1:4072508-4088891 GCA_029814765.1 Acanthurus leucopareius | reverse complement strand
TGTCGATGAGTGTGAAAGATTATGGAGGGAGTGATGGGGGATATTAAACGATTCAAATGCTGTCTCTCTTGCTCTCCTCCACTGGAGGGACCTAGGACTGCAGCATGGCCACACACACGCACACACACTCACACACACACACTCACACACACACACACACACACACACACACACACACACACACACGCTAACACAAATACACGCACACACATACTGGGCCAGTCTGTTCTGTCAGACAGGCCAATTTAAAAACACACACTGCCAATTAACTGAGAGGCAGCATAGCTTCAGTGTGGACATTGTTGTAGCGCAGCATACACAGATAATGTGGATTTGTGTGTTTTGTGTGCTTATCTATGTTCTATTCTGAGAAAATTGCTTGTTTTAAGAGGAGGAGGAAGGAACAAAGACGGTGGATAAATCGTCCACGCTCCCTTTTCAAATGTTCACAGCTATTTCTATTGTCGCATTTTTTGTTGTTGTTGTATTTTGTTTTAATAACTGTAGCCATTTTACTTACAATTAGTGACCGAAACACAATCTCTCGTAGGATAAACGCACTCTATAGTCCTTAAAAAAGAAGTTTCTAACCACGAATAAAATACACGGAAATACTGAAGAAACACACACCGATGGAAAAAAAAAATGGCTCTGGGGAAGAAAAATAAATCTCTGCAAAGAAGGTGAGCAATTTGGTTAGCGTGGATGCTGCAGCACACACAGGAGAGGGGTGTGTGTGTGTGTGTGTGTGGTGGTGGTGGGGGGGTGTCTAAGGTTTGATTCATGGCCTGTTCATTGAAACCTCAATATTTGCTTTACCTGCTGTTCACTAGCATTTATTGCTCTCTTATGGTACCCATGATACATTTAGCAGAACCTTTGCAGCATCACGATACAAAAATCTTTGGGACGCCTGCAGCCCACGGTGCTGTCACACACACACACACACACACACTCACACACACACACACACTGTACGTTACAATTCAGTCCATTTTACTGCACAAGCGACTTTTGAACAATCATGTTCTGCCGTTTAAATGCCCGAACAAACCTCGATCCCTCCAGGTTTCGCGTTGGGTCCCTTTACAACTACAGGAAGTCTGCCAAAATGCAATAACTCTCGTACTTACTTTCTGCAGTTCATCTTATTAAATATAAGCTAAAAGTTCCATAGGGACTGATGTGATGAAATCCACTCCTATATATTCACTGTGAGTAAATGTACGACACATACTTCATGATGGGCATCGTTAATTCTCGAACACAGGTGTAACTAATAAAAATAATGGCAACAGTGCATTGAACTGCTGTTGTGTAAGACATGGCTGTTATATGGCAGCTTAATGGAGTAACCAAGAATAATAAAGGCAAAGGAACACTTAAAATGTTTAACCTTTAAAAATGCTAATTCTGCAGAGTGTTTTCTTCCTTCACAAAGCGACGGCGCTCTTCATGCACCTTGTTGAGGCCTTCAAATCTCTTCACCAGACAATGTTGATATTGGATGTTTCTGCAAATCCGTGAATTGCATCCAATGAAAATGTTTCTTTCACATTTCTGCCTTCATGCAAAAGCTGCACATGGCAACAACATTAGTTTAAAGTCAGAGGAAGACTGTGATTATGGAAAATAAAC
Organism: Acanthurus leucopareius; assembly: GCA_029814765.1. NCBI lineage: Eukaryota > Metazoa > Chordata > Actinopteri > Acanthuriformes > Acanthuridae > Acanthurus > Acanthurus leucopareius. The sequence goes on along the minus strand of JAQMCX010000053.1, from coordinate 4,087,253 downwards.
TGTATGAATAAATGTGGTTATGGTGAAGCAGCGAAATAACTCAGTTGAAGTTAGAGAAAGATTGTGGTTATAGTTAATAAAAGGCAGAAATGTATAGTTTCTTCACACCAATCGTTGTTTTAAGTCACAAGTCCTGTCATTGTCCTACATTAACATGATTCCCAAGATACTTGCTTGATCCTTCAGGTGTGTGATTAACAGACAGGTATGTTTAATCTAGTTTGTGAGTACAAGTGTGCAACTTTTTCCTCCCTTTCCAATCTGCATGTTGCTATTTTGCAAGAGCACAGTTGCTCCATTCTGGTCTTAACAGCACCCAAGATAATTTTGATTGTTTTGACTGGAAAAACAAGGCAGAGCATTTTCTCCTGCTTAGCCAAACAATAATCATAAACCTTTCTGCAGCTCTGACTCTGTGCTGTGGGTTTAAAGCTGCCTATGAGAGACTATTCTCCCTCTGACAGCACTTTGAGCTCAATGCTAATGTCATCATGCTAATATGCTAACAGTAAGAGTCTAAATCTAAGCATGTGTATTGTTTAATTGAGTGCAATATCATGATAACATTTGCTATTTAGCATCAAACACAAAGTACAACTGAGGTGGAGGGAAATGTGTCTAGTTTGGTGGTAATTTTGAGTAAACAAAGTATTGGACAAGATCCAGTTTTGACCTGATGGTGGCGCTAAAGGAAAAGTTGAGAGATCAACAAAGTAATTCAATACGACCTCAGAGGAACCTGAGTATTTGTACCAAATTTCATGCCAATCCATGCAATTATCGTTGAGCAATTTCCATCTGAAACAAGGTGGCGTTCAGACAAACCTACCAACTTTGCCAACTATCACCAGCATGGTTAAGAATACTTGCTCTCTGATTGCATTGATCTATGTAATGCATGTTATAACAAACACATCTGTGCTCCTGCCTTTCTGCGCCTACGTACAAACCCACACTGTCAGGCAAGAAGCACTGGAGGCATTTGCAAGCACTACTTCATTACGAGCTCATGATATCCAGGACCAGTGCATTAATGGACACTCATCAAGCCGTTCGCAGCGGCCGTACCGTGTGCTATAAATTGAAAGGTACATAGTTGAAATATAAATGTAGAGTGCGCTGGATTTTTTTTTTTCCTGAGCGCACGACTGGTGTTTGTTCACTGACAGCTATTTAGAGCTGATGAGTGCTGATTTAAGAGCTGATGTATGTTTGCAGCAGCTGTTGAAACGGCCTCACGTTAACTCGGATGAGTGATGACAGATTTATTTAGAACTTTATTCCATTTTTATTCCGTTTAATGCTGCTCTATTTGAATATTTGTGTATATGTTTTATGGTTGAAGGGCATAACTTATTCATTTTACAACCCTGTGTTGTAAAATGACACGAAATTAACCCAAACACCTTGAAGTGCTGAATGATATTCATCTTTAAATTGTAAGTTTAAGAGCAATGCCGATCATTAAATTTAGCTTTAGCTGCCATTTTTTTGTCCTTGTGCTTCATGAAAATAGTTTCCTTTTCTTTGTGAGTGTCATTATTAAGACAAATATGTATATGACTTCTTTGCTTGTTGGCAGCTGACCTTTAATATGAGCTCTCTGACAGTGACGTTCGCCTTGGGCTACGGCAGCTCAGACAAAGAAAGGTTAAATGCTTTATTGTACTAAAAGGTAAAATTACCCCTGGGCTACGTTAGCCTCGGGGCAACCACATACCTGTAAATATTGAGGCGTCATGTGCAACCTTCAAAAGACTTTCACGTGTTTGGCTTTTGACAGGAAATAAAAAGAAAAGGAGTAGTAACTGACTGAGTTAATCCACTTTTAATGCAAGAGTAACACTTATTGTTCCGGTCTAATCAATGCATGTTTGTCACCTTTCAAAAAAGCGACAAGTTAATTCTTGTTTTGACCATCTTTTCACGAGCTCCCATCTGCAACCGTAGCTGCACAAACTTGATACTGCAACTTTGCAACTTGTTAAAATTGCAAAGAATAACAATGAGGCAAAACCTTACAAAGTTTTCTCCACTTTCTCTCAATTTTTTTCCAGACCTTTTGTTCAGCAAAGTCAACATCCAACTCATGTTTAAACCAGCTGAAGATCTGGACTGGAGAATCAAAGTTGGATGATTCATGACGGCCCTCTTTGATCGACCGAAATCACAGTTTTAACCTGCGAGTGAGCTGGAGAAATCAGCTAAACCCAGTCCCTCAGGAGGAGAAACTTATTTTTCGAGTACATGCTCGAAATCGTAACCATCTGTGCTGCTGCAGAAGGACGATCAATGGTTCTTGGTAATATTCCTATTGTTTAGATTGCCGAAATGACCCTGAAAGTGCAAAAAAACCCCAAAATATAGGTTCGTTAAGCACCTGAGGACACGAGACCAGAATGCCCAGCTAACCAAAACACTCCACATGAAGTAAATAATGGATGATGATGGACAGACTGACTGCCATGAGTGTGTTTTAATATTCAGACAGCAGACTCACGCTTGTGGTTGTTCTTGCGCTGGAAGGGTAGTGTGTGTCGCTCAGAGTCTTCTTCCCCCTCCTCATCTGCCAGGTGTGTGTGAGTGTAATGGTAACTCAGCCCTGGGCGGTTCTTATAGCGCTTTCCACAGACTGCAACACACACACACACACACACACGCACACACACAGACACACAGAGTGTAGAGAATCAGTTTTCTGAATGTGTAAGTCAAGAAGAAAAGAGTCAAGAGACACAGGAATGAAGAAGTAAAGCTGCATCGCTCACTGTCACAGACGTAAGGCTTGTCTCTGTCTTCAATGGCAGGCGGCTCTTGTCTCTTCCTCATGCCCCCGACACCATAGGCCTGCAGAGACCACACATACACACACACGCACACAGACAGACACACACACATGCAAGCACACACTTGTGAGAACTCAGACAGCTGCATATAAAATGTACATAAGTTACACAAAAAAAAAGTTTGAACTTCCACACTTGTCACACACATGCACGAAAAAAAAAGCGTAACAGCACACGCCTCACTTGTGTGTTTAAGTGTCTTCAAACACACACACACACACACACATGCATGCACACACGCATGCACACACGCATGCACACACGTTTGCATTCTAATCATCTGCTCTCAGTATAAAGCTTCACTTCCAGCAGGAGGGGGCTGATGACACCTAGCAGGGGAGCAACAGCTCCAATTAGCAACCCTGGTGTCTGCGTGCAGGCGAGTGTGTGTGTGTGTGTGTATCTGTGTGTATGCAAAGTGATGACTTTCAGAATACATTGTTAACACTTGATTATCTTCCCATAGGATGCCCCAAAAGAGTGCTGGGAAAAAAAACCTGTCTGATCTAATCAAAGTTGTTATAAAAAAAAAAAAAAAAGGTCCCAGCATGATTTAAGTCTCTGGATTCATTTGCATTTATTCTTCGTAATAATGACATTTCACTATAGACTCAGAAACACAGAGAAGGCACAAAAATTAGTTGAGACGTACAAGTCAGATTCACTTAATGAAACACAGTGAGTCATCATCTATCATGACCAAAGACCAGGGATTCAAAAAAGTGACGTTTTATCCTTATATGTGTTGAAATACAAGCTTTGATTTCATCATTATTATGTTTCTTTGAGGGTCACATGAACGCTACCTGAAGAACTGGGGAAGAAGATGTCATCACTAATAAGACCCAATCAAGAGGCAAACGTGTTTGTCTGTTTCCTGTTTTGAAGTTTTCAGACTAAAACAGAGTCAGCAGAGTCTCTAGTCCGAAGGTTTTAAAACACCAGAGTGAAGTGAAAACCAGGCCTGAACGTAGCACAAGTTATATTTTTTTAAAATGAAAACAGCACTTTTGGACGCGTGTTGGCTTCCTAAACTTTACACCGAAAGCCAAACTTTTCTCCTACTGTGGCTTGTTAGTTTTGTATCAATCAACCAGGGGGAAAATAATAAATGAATGATGATATTTCATCCATCGATCGGTCTCACCCGTGCTTTGGTACGGTTCTTGCGCTTCGGCACGTCTTCCTCCATCTCATCCACCTCCAGCTCATGAGGGAAATCCCCGACCAGCAGCTTCTATGGATGAAATACAGAGAGTGAAGGACAGATGGACTGTCGGACAGATTAGTTAGTTTCCCCTCTTCCTTCCCTTATTTTTTTAAACTTTTCCTTTACTTTTCCTTTCTTTCTTTTCACCTCAACCCATCTGAGTCTTCTCTTTCTTCGTCCTGTTCTGCACGAACCACTGGGTGATCAATGCCTTTTCTCAGGAAAGGACTTAATGAGCAAATGCATGACCATGTCACTATAAGAAGTAATTTGATTTATGATGGTTCATTACAGCACTTCTACAAGTCAAAGGGCTTAGAGGAGGAACATTGAAAAAAAAGAATTAATCAAAAAGTGCTTCTTGTGATAAATGCACTGAACTTTAAGAGTAAAATCGTGGAGTGACCCTCCAAAGACAAGAGGCGTTTAGGCATTTATTTATTATTTGAATTAAGAGTGAAAAGACAGTAAAACTGTTGTAATTGCAAACAGCACACAAAATGTTCTGACACGAGGCAAAAAAAATGGACCAAAAGGTGGTAAGAAAATATTAAAGTGTGCACATGGATGTCTGTTGTCAGGGGAAGTCCTGGACTAAAAGACCCAAAAGGCCCCTGTGAGCATCAATCACTCAACTGCTGATTGATTAGTTGTCCATCAGAATTCAAGAGAAATTGCTTTTTGCTGCAGAAAAAGTCAAACCAGATGGGCATTAAGTTTTTTACTCAGAGTTACTGAGTGCAGTCTGCTGCGTACAGGAGGACAGAGAGCTCAAATGTCCTTCCAACACTTAATCGAAAGTTGTTCTGTAAAAACACGTGAGTGGAATCCCGGTAAAACACCGGTAAGACCGGCTGCAGTGCAACAACACACACAATGACAAGCACACACACACACACACACACACTGGGTGCCAGGAGGGAGTTGTCAGAGCCGCGGGAGCCTGTGTCGCCGCCAAAACACACTCCGAGAAAGACAAAGGCAAAGACAGACAAAGAAAACCCAAACACTGAGGGTGATACAGACAGATAAAAAACAGAGACAGTGAGAGAAAACAACAAGAACAAGACACGAAGAACAGCAGAGTGCTGCGAAGAGAGAGGAGATGAGAGCAAGGGAAGAGGAAAAAGAAGGGAGTCTCACCTGACACTCGCTCATTGGCTCCTCCTCCTTGGTTTCTACCTTCTTGTCCAGGGTTTCCCCGGCGAGCAGCGACTCCAACACGGGACCATCTGGGATGCCCCCCTCTTTCTTTAGAGAAGCTTCGTAGTCTTGAGAAGGAGACAATTACAATCAGAAAACAGCAGAGATCTCACAGTCACGCTGACGTGCCGACGGCGACTCTGACGGCGACCCGGAGACACAAAATGTGGCTGATTCATCTTCTGCGATGCACAGACACTGAACTGATCATCTGGAATTAGTCTAAAATATCACAAGATGGAGTTTTGCTCATTTTCTTTGCAAACGTTTTTCTTTTATTGTAACCAACCTGCTGCAGATTATCAGAAAATTAGCAAAATGTGCACATTTTTGTGACTTAAATTAAAACTTATGGGCAAACATAAAGCAATTTTTTGGTTAAAAAATGCAAAAATAAAGTCCAGCGTTCACATTTTATGACAATTAACAGCAAATTCAAAATTTTTTCAACTGTAAAGCTACTTAGAGAGAAAAAAGGGGTTCAAAGTTAATGACCAATTAATAGTTAACAGTAAGCACCAATGATTATGTCATTCTGTCACTGGTAAAAGTTACTGAAGTTGCTCTTTCATACCGATCTTGAACTCGATCGGTACGAGCCGCGGGTCCTCCAGGATGTTTAGCCGTCTCTTCTTACGCCAGCAGCGAGCGGGATACGTGTACAGCTGACCGGGGGCGTGACCTGAACCACAGAGTGAACGAATCAGTCAGTGATTAGTGCACGAACAAAAAATTGGATGATGAGAATAAATGACAGAGTGAAAAAGCAGCTTTGAGTATAATTACACCGTCTTCGTTTTGTTTGATTAATTTTGGTGTTTTACATCATTAAACCAGACAAGACTCTAAAGCCCCACTAGCAGCTCTGTGGGGCAGATACGTAGGCACAGCAGTGATTTGAACTAAATGCTGACATGTTAGTTTACTCTGTTGGAATGCTGACTTTTGCCAATTAGCACTAAATACAGAGCACAGCTGAGCATGATGGGAATGACTTTCGCTGCTTTTTTACATATTATGAATTATCCTAAGAGGGAAATGATTATCTGCACCAGATTTAATGACAAAGCATCCGACTGTTGTTTGAGACATTTCACTTTGAACAACAAATGTCATCCTGCAGGTGGCGCTAGAGAGAAAAAAGTCTAAATTGATCAATTTTGGAACATTTACATCAAACAAACGTCTCTTTTAATCCAAATGATAATTGATCAAATACATCAGACTGGACTGAAAATATAAATAGTTCTGGTGTAAATGATCATCTGTCATAGTAAAAAATGTGTCGTTACTACATTAATAATATGTTGTTTTTTTTAAATTAACACTTCTTCTTGCTGCTTTTGCAAAGCTTTTATTGCATTGTGTCGCTGCTGAATAATCAGACATTAATAAATCACTGAAGCAAACCAAATAAAAATTAACCTTGAATCTCAAACACACAGAAAATGTTAATCAATTCAACTTTTTCATTTAATTTAAATACTACTTCATGCAAATCAAGACGCAACTGAAAAAAAAAGAAAAACTAACTAACAAACAAAAGAAGTGTAGTAGCAGACACGAGGCTGAGACTGCAAACTCCAACCAAACACACACACACACACACATTAATCCTCTCTGGAATAGTTGATGCCAGCGGCGTATCATTGCCTACAGGGGTGTCTGATTCCCTGCCAAAACACACTGATGTTACACAGATAGAAAAAGCGATGAGGAAACACCCTTTGGAGGAAGTTAAAAAAAAAAAAAGTTGAGGAGTAAAAGGTAGAAGGCCTGAAAATGAGGAGAAGGAGGAGGAGAGAGGACAAACAAGAAGGAAGGAAAGAAGGAAGGAAGGAAGCTGTGAGACAAATGACTGGAGAGGATAATTTGTGTTGCACAGCAGCACACACCAACGAAGAAGAAGGCTCACACACACATCCACAGGGACACACACACACACCTGGTCCACGGTGGTTCTTCTCCATCCAGATGTAGCAGTTGCTCTGAGCCACGCCGGTCTGGGAGTCCAGGAAGGGGAGACGCATGGAGCGCTCGGCGCACAGACGGGCATTGTAGCTGCGACAGTGTTCGATGGCCTCCTTGTAGAACTCCTCACCAAGACTGCAGGAGGAACAAGAGGAGGAGGAGGAGGAGGAGGAGGAGAGAGAGGGCGTGTTGGGGTCAAAAGTGAAGGACAAGGAGGGAAAAAAAACAGCCCAACATTAGCAGAGCAGGTGGATGCCAGGAGCTCAGCATGTGTGTGTGTGTGTGTGTGTGTGTGTGTGTGTGTGTGTGTGAGTTAAAAAAGGGAGTTTCAAAAGGGCTTTCATGAACAGGTGAAGGGCAAACTTCTGTGTGTGTGTGTGTGTGTCCGCGAGCTGCACATGTTTCAAATGATATGTGTGTAAGTCAAAAGGGTGAGTGTGTGGACAGTCATGGGTGGTTATGGGGGGTGGGTGTGTGTTTGAGTGTGGATGTGTGTGTGTGTGTGTGAGCTGTGGAGATGCACAGTCCTATTAACCTGGGTCACAGCAGATGAGCTGGCAACTAGACACTGTTAGACTACACACACACACTCACACACACACACACACACTCACACACACACACTAACACATTTTTCCCCATGCATTGTATCTTCTCACCTGTACAAGTGTGAGTTTGATTACCATTCAGCGTAATATTCATGTCTTTGTTCCTCCCTCCCTCCCCTCTTTCACCTCCCCAAAACCTCCCTCCCTCCCTCCTCCCATCCTCCCTCTTACCTGTTCTTGATGACTGCACCTCCAGATTGCCTGCAGGGAGAAGAAGAAGAAGAAGAAGAAAAAGCAGAAGAAGAAGAAGAAACAAGAGATGTGTAGTGAGTCACTCCTCCTCTCCACCACCTCCCATTTTTTTCCACAACATCTTTTCCTCTCACTCTTTTTTTTTGTTCCTGTGGCTTTTTTGTTGCTTGTTTAACTTTCACACTCCGCTACACTTTCTCTTTTTCTTTTTTTTTTGGTTAATTTCAATCTTTCCTCACTCTTTCTCTCTCTCTCTCGCTCCTCTTTGTCTCTCTCCTGTTAATCACTCCTCTCTAGTGTCTTCCTGCTGAGTGCAGACATCAAGGTCACTCTGCTATACAGACGGTAGATACAGGACACACAAAACTACAGGTACACACACACGCGCACACACACACACACACAGAGCTTCAATGCAGGGCCGACAGCAACCACACAAAAACAACAGTTCAACCTCTCATAAAGATGTTGGGTTCATACTGTGCAGCTGCTGCAAAGGTGTTACTGGTGAAGTGATTGGTTTGTTTTTCAGGAATATTTTGGATTTGTTTAATCAAAATTAAGTTGCAATTGCAAAATGTGTCTATGAATTATTTTAGTGCATATTAGTAGCACTGTACTTCTATAAAAATGTTAGACTTACAATGAACATTTAAAAGAAAATATATGAAAATAAATGCAGCAAAATTAGATATACTGTGTCTTTTAATGTCACACATGGTGTAAAAATTACCCACAGTGCAACATAACAAGTTTGGTTGTAAATTCAGGTGTATTATAATAAGAAGAATATTAATAATAGATTTCATTTGAATAGAGCTTTTCAGGATACAATGAGACACTTTATATAATCAAATGAAAAGGAAACAGCACCGAAGCACAAAGGAACAAATGAAACAGCAACAAAGATTAAACAAAAGCATTAAAACACGATTAAAAACAACATCAGCTGATGAGATTAAAAGCAGCGGTGGAAAGGTGGATTTTGATCAATGATTTGAATGTGATCGTGTCAACACGGTTTGGATGTGTGTGGATAGAGAGTCCTGGAGGGAGGGGGGGCATGAGGGATGCTCTGCAGCCCCAGGTGGAGCAGTGAGGGGTGGAGGGGGGAGGTTTGAATCTGAGGGAGTGGAGGCTGTTAGGGTGATGGAGCAGGTCAGTAAGTTAGGAGAGGACCAGTTTATGGAGGGCTTTGTGGGTGAGGAGAAGGACTTTGAACTGGATTTGTTGGGGAACCGGGAGCCAGTGGAGGTTCTGGATGTCGGGGTGATGTGGTCAGGGAGGGGGGGCAGAGTTCTGGATGTATTGAAGATATTTGAGGACTTTTGAAGATGAAACATATAAGATGCTGTTACAGAAGTCGAGTCTAGGTGTGATAAATGCATGGATCAGGATTCTGCGAGTGATGAGCGGAGACGAGCGATGCATTTACTTACACTTTTATTTATTGCTGCATGAATTAGTGAATTTTTAAGATCTTTATTCTTTATTATTTTGGAATATATATTGTCTGTCACCTGCCAAGGGACTGCAGATACAAATCAGCAGTCCTGCTAACTCCAGCATATTTATATGTATATTTTATACTGATGTTCATTAATATGCTCTGTCCCTATCAAATAAACATTAAATAATTAAATAAATACTCAATAATAATGTTTTTGAGGTGGGAAAAAATATTATGGTAGAAGCAACTATTCAATTCAGCCTCATAATCAAACTCCACAAAGCTTCTTCTGCAGCCACGAAAAGCTTAATTTAGCTTTTTCATATTTGCACCAGAACACCTCCAACATCAAATCAGATGAGACTTCAGCTGCTTTGATAAAAGACCAAAAGCCTAAATTATTTTTGACACCTTGATGTTGAAACTACAAGTTATTCATTTACAAACAAACTACACCTAAAATCACCTGGTATACAGAGAAAAAATAAAATGTTTGATGTATCAAAAAACTAGAGTTGTGATGATCTGGTGTTGATACTGATGTAATTTACTAATTAGATATTTGACTGATGTCATCAATACATGCTCTGATCCAGATTCAATAATCTAATGATAGTTTACTTATCCAATACAGTTTTTCCATATTTATTTTCATATTTCATTTTGCACATACATCATCTACAAATATCTAAACATCATAAACCTGATAAAGAAGCTGTCAGTTCACCTCTTTACAGTTCTTCTATCATCTTGTGTAAATATTGAAATCTTTAACAAAAAATTGTGAATGTAGCCGAACAAATAATCACCTCTGAGCCAAAAAGAGCAAAATCTGGTTTGAAAAATGTGACTTTTGGAACTGACACTCAAACAAAACTATTATTTTACAATTTAATATCCTTAAATTAAAGAAAAAAGAGCTGCACACACACTTATATACCCTATTGTGTGAATGTCGAGCAGAATCAACTGTGTTCGACTGTGGAGACATCAGACCCGACAGATGTTAGAGAGGTCTGACATCTTGTGCACAGCTTCTTCAAAACCTTCCAAGCCACTTCTGTAACCTCTTGGGCCCTGGCTGGACATGTGGCATTTAAAGGATGTGATTGGGGCATCAATATTTGGGGCATGCTGTGCTCATGTCCGTTAATGTGTCGCTGGGAACGAGCCGCTCGCCTTCTGCTGATGAGAACATGTTTGTGTGCAGCTCAGCGCCTGCTATCTGCTGACGGTCGGAGGGTGTTACGGCCTCGTTGGAGGTGTGTCAACAGAAATTTTTTCCCTTCCTTTCCTCGCTCCACTTTGCTTGAGTGCTGTGCCAGTAAGCCCTTCTTGTAGTTTACCATAAACAAATAATGAATGGAGCAGGATGGAGTCCTGTCCAAAAAAAAATAGCAGGTTACATCCACACAGCCGGTCAGATAACACTTCAACGAAGCTGCTGCAGATAAAAGTGACACCTAAGTGTTTAAATTTTAAATCAAAGTTTCTACCTGCAAAAAGTAGAAAGACAACCATTCTCTCACACACGAGTTATACCTGCTGTTTGCATATAAATAGTAAACTCTCAAACACTCTGAGAGGCGCTCAAACACTCAAATACATTTTAAAAACACCTCAGACTTGCATGTTGCCTTTTTAAAATATTAAGAGGAAACACGATGAATAAAAAACTTGAACTTCAAGGCCAAACGAGTGACCGAAACTGAAATCCACCTGAGAGAAAGACCCACTGGGGACAATAAAAAAAAGAAAAGAAATTAAAACACTCACACTTAAACAGCTCACCACCTGAGCTCCCCACCAGCCTCCTCCTCACTTCAAACCCACCCCCCTCCATCCCTTCATCACCTCCATCTCTCTCTCTCTCTCCTCCGCTGCCTTTAGAGGTACTGGAATAAGTCAGTCCCCTCTCGATAATAAGTTGACAGCTGTAGAAAATGGCTCCTTTCAATTTGGGTGCTCCCAATCTCATTATATTGTGATAGGAGAGCCGCATGACTGTTTGTCTGTTTGGAGGCAAAAGTACAGGAGAAGAGCTGAGGCACTCAGAGCAAAGACTTAAAAGGGGAAATATGTAAAGAGAAAGAGAAAGTTGGGAGAAAACATTTAAAGAAAGGAGAGAAGAGTGGACAAACGAGAGAAAAGAAGAAGGAAGAATGTGAGAAAAAGACACCGAAGACAGGAAGGAAAGTAAGAAAGAGAGGAAAAGACAAAGAAAACCAAGAAAGAGAAAAGAAAAGACAGAATAACACTTCAGCTCTTAGCTCTCTCAGCAGGGATGCAGACACATTTTCCTGGACCGTGAAAACCCCCTAATTCAGCTGCAAATAATTATCACACAAAATCAGACTCCCAACATCAATTTGTAAAATAATAATCTTCAGCTCTCATTTGATTCAAAAATCACAGTGAGGGGGAGGCGACAGCGGAAAACAGCAAACATTCCTTCACATGTTATCTCTCTTTGTGCCGGCCAGCTTGCTGAGCAGAATAGTAAATCGGAGCAGAAATGAAATAAACCTACACTTAAATCAGCATCCTGTTACTTCCTCGCACACCTAAAGAACAGGCTTTAAAAATAACTCAGTGAAATAAAATCAAAAAAAAAATGCTATATGAGGTTGTGTGTAACCCAGGCGAGCGTGACTTCAACATCATCTGCTACTGCTGAGTGCATCAACAACACGCATCCTGTCAGAATTTAAAGATAAAGCACTAAATGCTGCTCCAATGATAGAGGCTTCAGTAAATAGTCCAACATTGTGGGAAAATAAGCATATTTGTATTCTTGCTGAGGTTTAGATGAGAAGATTTGTACCGTTCTCACGTCAGCGCTCTTAACACGAAGCAGCAGCCTTAGCTTAACACAAAGTAGCAGCTAGCCTGGCTTTGTCTAACAAAATTATACACCTACCAGCACCTCTAAAGCCCGATAATTAACTTGTTATATCCAGTTTGTTGCATCTGCACCCAAAAAAACTCTTTGTGCTAAGCGAAGCAACCTGGCTGCTTCCTTCATATTTACTGCACAGATCAGAGCGGTGTGACTCATTTTATTCAAATCTCTGCAGGAAAGAGACTAAAGGTGTTTTCCCAAAAAAACTGCTCCTTCAACATGGATAAGTATTTTTGGTGTATTAACACAAAAGATTTCCCTCCATGCAGAGAGGAAACTCGAACAGCTGCATCACTTCAGCCTGTGGCCGCTGTGGTCCTATCGACCAGGCAGCTGATGAAAAAATAGACAGCAGAGAGAAACCAAACTGCCCATCACCGAACCACACAGCCGATGAAGGATTGCCGAAATCTGATTCTGCACCCACAGACACACACACATGCACACACACACGCACACACAAAACACACTGTGAGTATAGGCTTCATTCAGCATGAAAACTAATTCTACAACTTTGGTGATTTTTTTCTTTCTGTAATGGTTTCAACATTTATTGCTGTTTATAAATTATTCCAACTTTATTTTACATGAATGGTTGCACACACACACACACACTCACAGGCGTAGAGAGAAATATTAGCAGCTTTAGGAATTAACCTGCACTGTGCAAGCTCTTCAACAAACTGGAGCTGACTACCAAAAATATCCAGGCAGACATGACGGAAATGACAATCACACTCTGTACACTCTGCAAGGGCACAAAAACAGCACAAAAAAAGGAACCTGTGCACCTGCATGCATACAAACACACACGCTTTGAAGCGTTTGTGACAAAATGCTTGCACATGGCAGCAAAAAGGGACACACACACACACACACACTGATGTGCATGAACACACAGAAATGAGCCAAAAGAACGACATGCATGCACACACAATGAAGACAACATAATACAGCACAGACATGCACACACCAAATGAAGATGAACCGGATGAAGAAGGGAATGAGAGTGCCTGGAACGTGCAGAGTGTGTGTGTGTGTGCATGTGTGTGTGTGTGTATGTGTGTGTGTGTATGAATCCTAAACTCACATTGAGTTGTCTGCCTCAGCCTGCACTAAGCAAACAGCAGGGAGGGACAGGCCTCCGTGAAAACACTGAGGAAACTGGTATTACTGGGAATGCACACACACACACACACACACACACCCTTACACACACACACACACACACACACGTTTGTGATCATGCCAAGCAGTAGACATACAGCCTTCCTAAAAAGCACAGCCACCCCACCAGGCCCACCCTGGGAAAGCTATTGTCTGAATCTCTGGGTGATCCCTCAAGTCCCATCCAGCAGAAGCAGTCCACTTCAGCACATACTGAGTCTCACTCCAGTGTTTCATCCACACTGCTAAAACACACACACACACACACAAACACTACATTCACACACACACACACTAACATACACACACACACACACACACACTACATTCACACACACACACTAACATACAGCCAGCAGCATTCTCTGGATATGGTGCAATTAACCACACCAATTAGCTGGTTTCCCAAACCAATAGAGAAACAAAGGGCTCCCCCTAGAGGTGAAATCACATCATTGGAAAAACAGATGAGAAATATAAGGAAAACATCAAATTGAGTCAAAAATTTACAAAAAAATGTCAACGTCAACAAAGAGTTTTATAACAGTGATGGCTTCAGACTGAGTGAAGTGAAGTAATCGAGCTGAAGAAGAGATGAAGTGGTGATGTAAATGGATTCATGAGGGCTGAGGGAAGACGGCATGGGAGTGATGTGTACTCTGGATTTGTTGTCGAGACCATGGCTGTTCGCTCTGTGTGTGTGTATGTGTGTAAGGGTTAGTTTTAAGCCTGTAAAAACACTTGTGCCTATACACTTAAGTCTGTACACCTGGTCCACACACCTGTCTCATCCACAATGGTGCATCTGTGCGGACACTACTTACACACACACACATTTATACACACACACACACACATGCACATTTGTTGTCTGGCCTACAGAGCGTTTTTATGTGTGTGTGTGTGAGTATGTGTGTGTGTGTGTGTCTGTGCATGTGCACAGTGGAGAACTAATATCAGGCAGCCTACTACTGTACTGTTCCTCCCCTCCCCCCAACCAAGCCCTTCCATGGCTGAACTCAACAGATTAAACTATGCAATATCACCCTTACCAATTCATCCCTCCTCCCCTTCCTCCTCCTCCTCCCCTTCCTCCTCCCTCCACCTCCCCCCATCCACACCACACTCAATTCAATTTCTTCTCCCTCTATCTCTCTGTCTTTCTCTCTCTCTCTCTCTCTCTCACTCTCTCACAG
>JAQMCX010000053.1:4050158-4072408 GCA_029814765.1 Acanthurus leucopareius | reverse complement strand
CCTCCTCCCCTTCCTCCTCCCTCCACCTCCCCCCATCCACCCCACCCTCAATTCAATTTCTTCTCCCTCTCTCTCTCTGTCTTTCTCTCTCTCTCTCTCTCTCTCACTCTCTCACAGTAAAATGATTTGTCTTTCTCTCTCTTCTCCCAATCTCTCTATGTGTGTGTGTGTGTGCGTGAACACATTTTCCAGTTCTTCTGAAGATTGCCGGGCTGCAGCAGCAAGGAACATAAAGTGTTTGCTCTGCATGCAGCGCTGGACGGCGGAAATCTATGTGGAAAGGCTGCACGGTTGCACATGCACACGCACGTACATGTACGCACACACACACACGCACGCTGATGTAGTGCGAAGAAGAGATTCTGTCTGGAAAACACAGTTTTACAATGTAAAGGGGGGAAACCATAAGACAAACACAGGAGTACACACACACACACACACACTCATACACACTCATACACACACACACTAAGCAGTCCAGCTCCTATGTGACTTTAAGAAAACAGATACAGACATACCTTTATGTTTGCGTGTGTGTGTGTGTGTGTACAGAGAGTACATGTCAGTCACAAAGACAAAGAGGCCACACACTCAGTTTGACAGTGACAGACAAACAGATGGACAGACACGGGTGTGTGTGTGTGTATGTGTGTGTGTGTGCAGATGCGGACGTCTGCCACACTACCAGCTGGAAAACGTCAGTTCCCTCGAATCGCTGTCACAGCATTGCTTCGCCACATGTGTGTGTGTGCGCTTATGTGTGCATAACTGACTGTTTGCATATTTGAACATGACAAGAGATGTGACAGACAGAGAGGCAGAGTGAGGGAAAGGTAGACAGAGGCAGAGCCATGCAACAGATCATGTCATCTCTGTCAGTACTTTGTGTTACCTGCTATGTGTGATTTTAATGAAGAGTTGCATTTCATTTCCTGCCTGTGTCTTCTTCCTCGTCTGCTGGGTGTGGTTATCTTGGAGTCACTATATAAAAATCTGTAAATCCTGTAAAGCCTCTGCATATGTAGCTGTGCGTGTTTCCCGTTTTTTGGTTTTCAGGTTTTCGCATGGTGTTTTATTTTGCCAACTGCTTGCACACACTTAAATTAGCAAACACCTATTTATGCATGCTGACTATTTGTATTTGTGAGTGCATGCAATCCTGCTCTATGTGTGTGGGTGTGCGTATATAGCCCCTAGCCAGCTGCAGTGTGTATTGAGGGCAGTACATCAGGGTAAGGCAATCTGCCTCCGAACAGCTCCTTCAGGTGAGATTTATCACCACTGCACATGGCCTCTTATTATGGCGATGGATTCCCTACCTCTGTATCTGGGTGTGCACATGTGAGTGCATGTGTGTGTGTGTGTGTGTGTGTGTGTGTCTATTTGTGTGTGTGTGTGCATGTGAGTGTGTGTTTGTCTTAGTCCAACCCCTCCACCCCACCCTCCACCCTCCTTCAGTCTGCATCCTTATTAAAGTGCTGCAGAGGGAGGCAGCCATTGGTTTGTGTTGACTCCACCCTCGACAACTCCTGATAGTGATCCAGTGGACACTCACAAACACTAGGAATAATACAAATGGAGAATGACAAGAGAGAAGAAATAACATTCAGTGGAAAGGAAAAAGGAGAGGAAAGGAGAGGAGAGGAGAGGAGGAATAAGGGTTTATTAATTCTGTCCTTCTTCCTGATACACCTTTTGCCTTTGGACTGCAAGTTGCAGCCAAACAAAACTACAAATTCCAAATATCCTGGCTGGAAGTCACGCAAGGTCCCAAAGCAGTGGAGCTGACTGACAGTCAGTTAGGTAGCACTGGAGAAATAGGTCATAGAGCTAAAAATACTTATCTATGTCTCTCTCATTCTCTCGGTCTCTCTCCATCCTATCTTCTACAAAAAAAAAAAAAAGAAAAAAAAAGTCAAAGTAAAACAGATAGAAAGTCTAAATAAGGGGATGATGAAAGGAATAACTCGAAAAAGAAATACCCTTAAAAAACATCAGACCCCAGGCTCACTCCCATACGAATGAAGAAAGAACTCAGAGCAAGAAAGGGAATGAGAGAGTGCAACTGTGTGTGTGTGTGTGTGTGTGTGTGTGTGTTTCCCCCATTGTGTGTTTGTGTGTTTGCGAGTCTCCATCTACACGGGTGATACCGCACAAATGAGCGAGTGAGGGAATGAAAGGGAGAGATTGAAAGAGAAAGAAAGATCTAGAAATGGATGCTCAGGCTGTGGTTGCAACCATCACGTGGGGCTGTTTGCACACAGAGACGGTTATTACATGGAACTCATTTAGCTCGGCTCAGTCAGGCAGGGCAGAAATAATATTATATAGGCCCTGCCACAACTGCTGCCAATACCACAGCACATTATCATCCACTTCTCCCCCTCAAACCAACACACACACACACACACACACACACACACACATCAAAAAAATGGGCCACCTGCACTCTTTAATGATTGTCATAAAGTCAAATTCCTTCTGTTAATTAAATATAATTGCACTTTTCTCCAAAGATATTTTCATTTTTTTAAAGGATTTTATTATCTACTTCATAAGCAGAAGTGAATGCAGATTTTTTTTGTTCTTCGTCTCATTTTTATCAGCGTCTTCGTAACCAACATATGATTCTGTGATTGCCACAAAGACAATTGAGGGTATAATTTGGTGTAAACAGTGGATTATGAACACTCAAGTTCAAATCTACAGTCAATCCCTCCGAAGGAACTCTTAGAGAAAAAAAAAAGCTATTCAACAAGATTCAAGGAGATCCGACAAAACGCACAGAGAATTTCCTTCAGTACTTTTTTGCTGAATATTAAAGTGGTGACATGACTTGACTCACAATGTAAAGAACCATGGTGGAGTGCAGGGGTGCTG
Source organism: Acanthurus leucopareius (assembly GCA_029814765.1). Taxonomy (NCBI): domain Eukaryota; kingdom Metazoa; phylum Chordata; class Actinopteri; order Acanthuriformes; family Acanthuridae; genus Acanthurus; species Acanthurus leucopareius. Next base: position 4,069,528 of record JAQMCX010000053.1, on the reverse strand, counting down.
CTACTGCTACTACTGCTGCTGCTGCTGCTGCTGCTGGGGGGGGTTTGAGGATAAGCGACTTGGAGAGCTCAGATGGTCTGAGGCCGAAAAAACAAGGAAAATGGAAAAGAGAGGGGCGAGCGAGACAGAGAGGAAATGGCTGAACAAAAGGGAGATGGCGAGAAAGAATGATGGATGGAGAAAGTGATGAAGAAGGAGGGAGGGAACGTAAGAGACTGGGGCAGCAGGGGTGATAGGAGGACAGGGAGGAGGAGAAAAAAAAATAAGAGGGAGAGAGATGGAGGAGAGAGGAGAGAACGAGAGATTAAACTAGTCTCTAATCCAGCAGAGAGATAGACGGAGAGAGGGCTGGTACAGGGAAATGCCCAGTAGATTGGAGCGAGCTGCTCTCCTCCACTGATTTGCCTTCACACACACACACACACACACACACTCACACACACAAATGAACCCTTCACTGTACTTACACACACACACACACACACTCACACACACACATCAATTGGCTATCACACAGCATTGAAGTCTTGGCTGGGTGATGGGCAACAATTGTAACTGCTTCCCACAGAATTTACATACGCTGAATTAATTATGATTTATTGCTGAGATTCAACAAAGTTTAAGGACATTTAGGGACACAACAGGCATTGTCTCCGGCGCACCGCCAGCCACAGTATTAGGGTCGACACTGAACCACATTTTTCTAGTTGTTTAGCCCCATTTTTTTTTTTTTTTACTGGCTGGGCTCTTTAATTTGTAAGCCTCTAATAGCAAGTTTGTTTGTAGACATGCTAATTACCAGCGCTTGTTTAAAAGCTGATCGCAGTGTGGTAACTGGAACGTAGTTAAACCCATACTGCGTAACGGTGGCATTTATACAGTTGTTGAGATGTTAAAACAGAGTTGATTGCTGTGGCCTTGTGTAATAAATACATTCAGTTTTATTTTTTTGCACATGGAGTCAGATGCTGTAGTGAAACAGAGTGCCAGCATCCCTGCAGGTCTCAGTCTGGCTGGCAACTTTGCTGCTTTTGTTGCATGTCTGGTGGGTTTTTTCCCAGTTTTGTCTAACTTTAAGCATTTAAAAAAATCAGTGTAAGACCCCTGATGGAAAAATGGGCAGCAGTTCATTAGTTACTGGATTTGAGTTTCTCTTTTTAAAACATCTTCTTTCTACTCCTTTTACTCTCCTCCTGTTCTTCTCTCCTCCTGCTACCACAACCTCATCCCCCCCTCCTCTGTCCATGCAAATCAGTCCATTTAATCCCCTTGACATGGTGTCAGTGAAGGCCTCTGGGAGCAATCTGGCCACACTGTGGCTCTGGTTGGATGAGCATCCCATACAGGAGATGAGGAAGAGGACAGGAGGCGAAACGAGAGGAGAGAAGAGGAGAGGAAAGGAGCTCTGAGGTCCAATAATAAAGCCTCCATCCGTTCCACCTGTGCCATCATCACAACATACTTAGTTACCATCCTATCAGATTTTATTCAAACCTCAGAATTGTCCATATAATATCTTTAGTTTTTGTTTTTAATGAGGTTTGTGCTTTGTTGTGAGTAAAATTAATTTGCCCAAAAACACTGAAATAGCATCACAGTCAGTGAAGGCAGCATACAGTTGCCCAGTCAGTCCTTTTCTAGTTTCCTCTCTCCAGTAAAGTGTTCTTTAAAGCAGGCACGTACGGGGCAGTCGTTCATGGAATTGCACGAAATGTCGCCTGTGTCTACATGACAGAGAGGCTGACAGACAGACAGACAGACAGACAGACAGACAGAGAGACAGTCAGACTATATCCCAGATATCCCTGCTCAGGTGAAACCTGTGCAGCATCCGATGTGCGCCCCTGTTTTTGCACACAGGTCTATGACTTTTCTTTGTTTCAAACTGCCTAAGCCGTATCTTTTGTGTGCTCAAACACTCCTCGATTGTATGTTTATATTGAAGCTATTGTGTGTGTGTGTTTTTTTTCCAGGCTAGATCTCTGTAAGTACCCACTGACAGACGCACATCAGCCACCTCTTTGGCCGGGAGCCCAGGCGGGCAGCAGGCGTCTGCATTCCGCTGAAACCAGTCTCAGAAAAACAACAAAAAAAAGACCCCCAAAAAAATCCACACAAAGGGAATCATTACAGGAGAAACTTCACGAGAAATCCAGTCGTTTTAAGACCCGTTAGTGGCGATAAATGCTCGTTAGGATGCACGTTAAGTGTAAAATGCCAGATTGGATTGCAATTTAGATTTTTATTATAGGCTTTATTATAGGCGCTGAAGATGAAAGCAAGTCTCGGAGTTGAAGCCGTGCACCAGCGTATTTACCTCAGCCTATATATTTCCGAGATGTCCGGCAGGAAAGGTAACGCTGCAGCCAAAAAAAACCCGAGCAGGGAGCTTCATTTTGCTTGCCTACCTGTTTACCCCCCCTCTCTGTCCAAAAATGTGCACACAGGTACTGTAAAGCCATCTAAGCTCCCTGCCTTCCGGCCAGTCTGCCACTCCAGCCTGGCTTTGACCGTGATCTTGGCTGGCTACACTGGCAAGGGACATACCGGGTCACCCAAATCTACCTCCAGCATTCCTCCATATCCCTGCACACACGCTTGCTGTTGGCTCAGGGAAATTATCGTATGAATTGCAGCGGAGCGCACAATAATCCCCTCGTGCCAGAAAACAGAGCCCTCCCGTCAGCTTCAAATATAACTTTTCTTTACGGCTGATTCGCATCCGCTGACATTATCTCTATTTCTGCTAATATGCATTGCATGTAAAGGATGTGCTGGCAATCATGCTGAGAAATATCAGGGAATTTAAGGGGCTCTTAAATTGCACTGACAGCATGCACAAACACAAAACAGCGCAAACGCTCAGGAAACGTGTTGTACTTACGATTTGAGAGGGTTCTGTACCGCTGTGGCCATTTTGATATAGTATGATAGAATGCAACACTGCAGAGCCCGGTATTGTACATGTAATGTAGCAGCTATTTCAATTTCATTCATTCTCTGGGGCTGCGGCTGGAGCGAGCAGCCAATAGGAGGCGGGAGCGCTCTGTGACAGCTTTGGGGAAGTGTAGTTTTTTACGCATGTCAACATGAGACATGCCGAGGAGGAGCGCACTACAAGTACCGGCGGGGACAGCGGTTTTAAGTGGACCACAGTCCCGCCTCGGACTTGTAAGGGCAAAGCCAACCCTCCCTCCCCCCCTCCAGCTCTGAATTTATATTAAAACAACGTCTACAGTTATGTTAAGGTTGGGTTGAAGCTCCGTCTGTCAGTCTGAGGATGCCTGCTTCTCTTATGCATTGTTGCCTGGCGGATTGGTGAGATTTGACTCTGCGCTGGCTGGTGGCACAAATTGCATCAGATCATAGTAGTGAAAACTTGATTGATACATAGAAGACTGATGATGATGAATTATTAAGGGGTGAATGATGTTAATATATCCTTAATTGTTATTTTTTTCTTTACCTTTACATGTAAAGACAGTAGGGGGGTTGGATATAAATTTAGTGCGATATAAACCAGGTATCAGCTTACCTTTGTGCTCAATATATTAGGATTACTTAATTGTTCTAAAACATTTCGTGAATATATAAAGATGGTCAACTCTAATGAAGAAGTTTGATAATATCTATATTAGATTGCATTCAATTACACCTCAGTAATGAGTTTATGCTACTTATTTTAAGGTAAATTAAGTTGTTATGTCTACATAACCTCATATTAGTGGTGGCATGTTGATAGGTCCATGGTTAATCTTATATTATCTATGCTAGGTAGCCTTGCACTGAGAAGCTTTAATTATTCATTAATCAGGGGTGATGGGTTGGGAGTGGGTCCATAATTGATTCTTTCAGACATTTGTCTCTCCTGGTTGAGCCCAGAGAAAAGGCTGGGACCCTCTCCAGTCTCTTGAAACCTCCACCCTTTCCTCATTTCCTTGATTCCTTCTTAAATTCCTTCCCATCTGCTTTCTCTCCCAACTTACATACTTTCTCACCTTTGTCTTGTATATATTTTTTTTAAAGTGCAAACAAATGTGTTAAATTAGACCAAGGCTTTATTCAATTGTTAGTCTTTATTCAAACCAGTCACACCATTAATTCAATTCTTTGTACCTGTCAAAAGAAAGGAAGGAATGGACAAAGGAGGAAAGGACAGAAGGAGGGATGGAGGAGAGGAAGGAGGGAAGGAAGAAGGAAAAGATGGAGCTCAGCCAGGACTGTTAGAGCAGCAATGCTGGAATTTCTTTCTCTATGTCATGTTAGCAGCAGTGGCGCCGCTCTGAAGCCATTCAGTGACATGTGATATTTATAGATCTGTGCTAACAAATATTTAATGAACATTAGCAAGCAGCTCCAACATGGCAGCACTGCTCCAATAAAACTCTCTCTGCTACTTAAATGGAAATTTGGATTTCTTGTGTATTGCAGACATTATGAATTAGTTGCTGTTTTATATTCCCCTCCTTTTCTTTTTTTTTAGTGTGAAAAAAAAAATATGTCCCTGAATTTAATTTACTTTGCATGATTGATCAAGGCTTTAAAATATCTACAGAATACACAGAGAATTTATGGGCGCATAACTTTATAATCCCATCTAATTTTATGCTTCTGGCTTTCTCCTCTTCTATTAGAAGTTTTTTTGAATGACAAATCTCGTGCTGTTCTACATTTTGACCACACGGTGGTGCTGATACACCGGATAAAACGCTGACCAAACGTATTCACAATGCGTCTGACGTCACCGGCTGCGTGCTTCCCCGGCTCCTCCCACAGCGTCGGCCGTACACGCGCTGATGTTGTGATTGACAGACAAACTGGAGTCATGTTGAACTTTCGCTTTGCTTTTCGCCGTCACAAATATGTATTGAGCAATTAAATAACAATGTCCGAAATACTGCTGAAAGAAATGGAGAGTATATCGATCAGTCCGACGAAGGCGGAGGAACGTACGAAGGGTGTCTCGAGCTTCTTGTTGGTTAACGACCAAGAAAACCTGCAGGTAAAGTTAGCTAACGTCAACTGAGCTAACGGCTGTTAGCAGTTAGCCGCTAAGCTAAGAAGAAGTGTGCTAATGAGCGCCACTAGCTAGGTCCTGTCACTGATACCATCAGGTACATGAGCTTAAAAGGCAGTTTGCTTGGTCATTATTAAGTCAACAAGTGAGCTTTGTGTGACAGTACGTTTTTATTTCCAACAATTTGTTTATATCTTTGTTAACCAGAAATACCAGCTACGTTCATAATGTTTAGCCTGTAGTGTAAGATAACAGTTATGTTTATCGAGTCATGATATTTTAAAGAATTACGGCATGAACTACATCCGAGGGGAGCAGTGCAGCCAAAGGGTTTGTTTTTTGGAAAGTCCCCGATGAGTCACAGAACAGCTGATCCGCAGGGAGGCACCCTCCTGTTGTATTGTTTATCCAGCGTACAAAGTACAGCCGGTTGTGCTTATTTCTTACGCTTATCCGGTAAGTCTGGGATGTATGTACAACCATTTTGTCTTAGGAGAGTTAAAGACCCAGCAGAACATTGTTGAATTAATACCACCATCACCTTAAGGATTTTTTTTTACTAGTCTGAATGTGAAAAGTCTCAAAGGCAATAAAACATCCAAAACGCAGTACTTTATTTTGTATTTTAAAACTCTTTGACATCCAATACTGCATTGTTCACAAAACTTCAATAACTTTTTCCACTTTTCCACTTATTTTTAATAAAGTCAGCAGGGGAGTTGCTTATTTCATAGGATGACAGTATAGTAATCCATCCTCTGTCTATAAATAGCTCTGGTTTTCTCCTTCCTCTCCTTCCAGGTTCGAGATGAGTCTGAGTTCATCGACAGACTCGGCTGTGGAGATGTTGCAGGAGTCAAGGTTATCTCCATCTTTGGCAACACCGGCGATGGCAAGTCTCACACCCTCAACCACATCCTATTTGGTGGTGAGAGTGTATTCTACACCTCCAAGTCTCCAAGCTCCTGCACGGTGGGAGTGTGGGCTGCGTATGACCCCACCCTTGGTCTTGTAGCCCTGGATACTGAGGGTCTTTTGGGGGCTGCAACCAATCAAAACCAGAGAATGAGGCTACTGTTAAAGGTAATTTTTCTCGTTTCTGCTTGGTTTTGTTAGAATTATCGACAGCTGGATGTGTTCAAACAAAACATTTGTTTGTGTGCACTTTACGCAATGTTCATATTTTGACTCTTGGCCAGTTTCTTTGCTCAGAGACAGTTTGGTAGTTATTTAGAAATCATTTACAGGCGTCATAAATTGATAAGTAGACTCTGAATTGCTTGATTGCATGTCCAGAACCCTACATTCAGCTTAGGGTTACTTCAGGACCATGTGATGCTCACAGTGTCAACACACATCAAGGTGTGTTTTCCTTTCATTTAGTTGGCTGGTAAAATAGTGAGTAACATTAAAGAACATAAACATTAATGTATCTTTTCATTTTCTTTCTCACACATTTAACAATATATCTGTGTATCTCATATCCCTTTTACATTTGATATAAAACAGACTCACACCAGCTAACTTCTGGTTAGAAGCAACATTCATTTATGGGTCAAAAACACAAAAACCTGAGGTGGCTGCCACTGGTTTTTATCATCTCCAGCTCTTTTCAGTAGTTATGTAAACACGACACTCAGGTCGAAACGCTTTATTTGTACCTTTTTCTGGTGCAATGCTCTTACAACATAGTAAAATAAACATTAACTACCATGGAGGCAATGAAGCCATGTTGCTTCTGTCATACTTCTGTAACTCTATTTTGTGATCTCGACCCCAAATTCCATCTGTCTCTGTTTAAATGTTGTTCATTCAGCTTTGAGCTTATAAAGAGCTTTATGTAAAAGATATGAAATGGTACCTGCTGTAACACTGTAGCATTTCGTTCTGCTTTCTGCATGTGTGTGATATCAAACGAGATAAATCAGATGAATAAAACAGAAAAACAAATTGGCAATGTGAAAAGAATTCATTCAGATTAAAAAAACTTGCATATATTTGCTTATATTAGTATAAAAATGGTACACATGACTGAGATGTGGCACATCTCTATGTCCACCTTCTTTATTCTCTCACTGAAAGTCTTTAGTTAATCCTTGCTCACCTAAAACTGCGTCGAATTTCACTGAGAAGGTCATAGATGCTATCTGTTCTTGTCTTAGCTGTGTATATATATATACACATATATGTTCCCTTCTTTTCCAGGTATTGGCTGTGTCTGATATAGTAATCTATCGCACACGGGCGGAGCGCCTCCACAACGATATGTTCCTGTTCCTGAGCAGTGCTTCGGGGGCGTACCTGAAGCACTTTACCCAGGAGCTCAGGGCTCTCTCCAACCGCTGTAGTCTTGACGTGCCCATCTCTTCTCTTGGGCCAGCTGTTATCATCTTCCAGGAGACGACACACACTCAATTGCTTGGTCATGGTAAGGGAGGAAGTACACTCAATGACATGCATGTACTTTATGTAAGTCCTTGCGATTAGATGTGTTTTTATGAGTCTTAACCTCTTGTTCTTTGTGTCAAATAAAACCCATTTTCTGTTCCTTTCCCTTGCAGATTCAAAGTTGTCTGGCCACGCCGACACGCTGCTGCAGAAGCGTTTTCACGACCTGAGCTTGGAGACAGAGGCCTTCAGCTCGGTGCAGTATGTAGGCACCCAGACCATCACACCTCCCACTGACTACAGCGGGCTGCTGGAGGCCGTCAGGCAGCAAGTGAAGAACACTCACACACGCTCCCCCCGCCAGCCTGGGATAGTGTTTCGCGCTTTGGAAGTAAGTGGTGGACCATTACTGTTGGTGTAAAAAGACACCAAGAAGAGTTTTAAAGAACTTGATGTTATTCTCAGTTTCTAGACTCTTATCACGTTTTGTGTTCCCCTTTTCTTCTACCCCAACCTTGTGCATCATGCTTTTATGTGTCCGCAGGCCCTAAGTGAGCGGTTCTGTGGGGAACTGTCGGATGAGAAGATGACCCTCTACTCATTTTTTCCAGATGAGTACTTCACCTGCTCTGCTCTCTGCCTCAGCTGCAAGTAAGTCATCACAGACAATTCTGACAAAGTTTTTATTTTTGTCTTCAACTTTTCTCCACTCCAAAGGTTGAATTGAGCCTGTAATTTTTAAGTAGACCGAACTGAAACGGACCCTGTCGTAGATAAATGATAAACAAATAATGTACTCATTTACATTTACTCAGAGATGAGGTACTTTGCCCTTCCTGCATGAAGTTGAACTTGCCATCAAATTACTTGCTGAGTGCTAACTTATTATGTTCCAAAATGACTTTTTTCTACTTTCTAGATATGACAGTAAAATCGGTTTAATTTTAAAGGAAATATTCCTCTCTAGAGTCAGTAAATGCCATTTAAAAATGTAAACTCGGTTCCTTAATCAACACTCATCTTATCATGATTGTTTCTGTGTTAAGAATGTAAACAAGGCTGCCTGTATCCATGACAACCACTGTTTCAGTTACTGGCTATCTTGGTAAAATGGAGAAGTAAAGACAGGTGCTCAGTCTTAGCTTTGAATGTGAAGTAATAACAATGCCAGTGAGGGAGATTGTAGACTGTTTAACCATTAACACAAGGTCTGGGAAATTTAAAGCTCACAGGTTATAACAGTGTCACCTTCTCCAGCAGGCTGACATCAGTGTTAGTCTGCAACAGTTACAGTTTGAGTAGCCTTTTTGAATATGTTTTAATTTTTATGTTGTTCCCCATCTACAAGTCAAATCTATCAAAAGTAGTGCTGCCATTTTTGTCAATTATTTTGAATTATGGTGACAATCTGTGCTATCTTAACTATGGATATCTTATTATAGGATGTTTTTATGGGAGATAAATTCCTATCCTATGATAAAATACTTTTTTTAAAATTTTATCTAGGTAGGACACATGTTTCTGTAATACCCAAAATCATAAATGACATCCTAAACTGAGATAAGATAGCATCCAACTTAAGCAGGTTCTGCAGGGAGGCCCATGCACATTAATGATTTGCATCCTTTCAGCAAATTAGAGATACAGTTTCACGGTTTAACGTTCTTCAGTATTTAGATTTTTACTGCAGAGGCGCTGTAGTTGTGCTTTTGTGTTTTTTTGTGGAAAAAAAACATGACAGATTCAGATTATTCAGATCAGAGTTGTTTTTGTGTCTTAAACCATGTCTTGTGGGGATCTTAAGTTTCTAAGAGTTTGTCTGAAAGTAATTCCTTTTACTCAAAACACTTGAGTTAGACAGCTAGTCATTGCTCCTCTGCAGAATCTTCATGCAGCATTTAAGGGCGTTTATTACCAGATGGAAACATAAACAGACACAAAAACACTACTATTTGGGTGAATCACAGAGCTGGAATTTATTTTCTCAAAGTAGGACTGTTGTTGCTCTTGTGGATGTTAACTCTCCCCCCGGTGGGACGAATAAAACTTAATGTGCTTTCCATATTTTTGGAAAGCAAGGATGGGAGTCCCTTACTCTCTGTGTTTGTTCTTTATGGAAAGCTGAGAAAAGTGTAAGTGGGAGGAATCACAGTACTGGTTCTGAAAAGATCCAGTCCTTGATAAATGGACTGTAAACATCACTTAGACTTTCACAAAACCTGAGCCCATCACTGACTCTGACATCTGTCATGTTGGTCTGAAGCATTTGGTTTCTGTCTCGTCTCCAGCATTCGCTGTAAAAATGGAATGAACCATCTGAGAGACAGGGTCCCCCACATGGCGGATGGACTGTGCCAGTATGCACACCAGTACAACAACAAAGTCCTTATCTGTAAGGTAAGACTGACCCCTGACATCAGCTGCATCTGCTACTTTAACTCATCTGGCACTCAATAAAAAATGTGATGTTGTTTATATCGTTTCAGCTGTTTCTTTACATGCTGTCTGTCAAAAAAGAAATGAATAAAAAACACATAAACACAATTTTTTTTAATACATTCTGTACATTACTCTCTAAGTTTGATGTCTCGTGTCTCTAGCGGTGCTATGAAGGAGGCAGAGAGGTGATTGTAGTGCCCAAGACGTCAGCGTCCACTGACAACCCGTGGTTTGGACTGGCCAAGTATGCCTGGTCAGGGTACGTTACAAACACACACACACACACACACACACACACACACACACACACACACACACAGACTTTTTAACTGCCTTTCATCAGCTGTCTCATATTGCCTCCACACATCTTTCAGCTATGTGTTGGAGTGTGCCAGCTGTGGAGTAATTTACCGCAGCAGACAGTACTGGGTGGGAAACCAGGACCCTGAGAGCGGCGTGGTGCGATCCGAAGTCAAGCATGTGTGGGAGGGGGTGAGTACTCCACCCATCCTCTCTTCCTTCAGTTCCTAGTTTTACTACAAAAGTATTGAATAATCAAGTTATTATTTTTTCAAGTTAAAGCATCTGACTGTCGAGACTGTGCAGCTTTAGCTTCTATAACTATTCCTAATGAGATCCCACAAAGTTTCCTTCTCCAAAAGCTTCTCTCATTTACTGTAAAACCTTGTGCTCCTCTCAATTTCACTGTCTGCGTTTTTTCATCCCTTTTTCTCCTCTTAGTCGGACACATTTCTGACCACCCACCAGAATGCCGCCCAGAGGGTTCTGGACGGGATGAACTACATGATCCAGTCGGTGTCGGAGTACAGCACGGGCCCCACCAAAGCTGTCACCGCCTGGCTCACTGACCAGGTGGCGCCGCCATACTGGAGACCAAACACAGAGATCACTGTGAGTATGAGGAGCTAAAGCTGGGAACAAAACGCTGCGGTGCAATTCAGATAACAAGGATTAAAGCTGTAATACACAAGGCTACATCAGAAAAATACCTCTCCTATTTAAAATACAACAGCTTAACACACCGAAGTTTGACATTGTTATTCACTCCGTGTCTGCAGTAACAATGTTATCATGTCTCTCCTTCCATTATTGGATCCTTCTCTCCCTGTCAGGCCTGTCACGGCTGTCAGAAGGTGTTCGTGGAGGCAGAGAGGAAGCACCACTGCAGATCATGTGGCGAAGGTTTCTGCCATCCCTGCTCCAGTCACAGGATGCCGGTGCCTGAGCGAGGATGGGGCAGCGGCCCCGTCAGAGTGTGTAAGGCCTGCTACCGACAGGGAGGGCCAGCTGACACTAACAGCCAGGGTGAGCCACCTCTTATCATTTTTTTACACTTCAAACAGGCAGCTTGTTTTAAATTACATTAAAGTTTTACAGTTTTTACATTGCATGGATTAGAACTGGACAGGGTCAATAAACATTAAGGCCATTCTGTGCTAAAGCATTCAATTATCCAGCATCCTTTCCCTACTAATTTTTACTCTTTGAACTAAATTACACCAGAATTTTCAACTTGCTTAAAATGTATTTGTGTAACTTGTGTAAAAATATTTGACTGACAGTCTTATAGTTACATCTCTGAATATTTAAGAGCTGCACAGACGAGACTTGACACTAGGGGGAAAAAAGCACTTATATGTACTGTGCATTTGTGTATTTCTTTTAGTGTGTAAGGTGGAGCCTCGAGGTCTGATCGCTCGCAGGGTGACGGAGGTGGCCCAGTCGACACTGGACATGGTCACCACAGCTGTGGACTATCCTCTCTGTGAGTGCAGCTGCATTTCACCATCACACGTTCAGTCAGTGCTGCAGCTGGTTGCACATTATCATCTCTTATCTCTTTTGACCAGTCAGATGTTTGTTGAGTGTGATCCCATTTAGCAGTTTTAGAGTAGGAAAGTGTGATTTGGCAATTACCAGCTGAAATTCTCCTTTTTAAAATGAAGCAAATGTTTTGTTTAGCTGTTAGAAAAACTTAAGTGGGAGTTAATTGCAGCAATTTTAAGAGGAGGAAAAAAATGACAACAATATGGATGTAAATAGAGATGTTTCGATTGATCGGCCGTCTGTCTTTATTGGTCGACACTAGTTTTAAATAGCTTGATCTCTGGTTTCTGTAAAGATTGATCAGACGAGCTGATCAGATGATGAAATAGACATAATGCATGCCACTAAAATGTCACAGCATAGTAGGAGCTGGAGAATAATGGTGTGGCGTCATCCAGTTGGAAACAATAGAAAAATGTGTTTGGGCCAAACAGAAATCTTCTCTGTGACGCCTGGCAGACTACCGGTCTACAAGACATATGAAGATCCTGGAATCTTGACACAGTCTTTCCATCCTCTCAGTTGCAAACAGTCTGCTGGCCAGATCTAACATATGTTTTGTATTTTTAAAAACCTGGAGAGGAATGCAAATCTATACTGAAATCAGCAGGAGGAGAGCTAGTTAGCTGTTAGCTGTTAGCACCCAATGAGTACAGCTGTGTGTTTAGATAACAGAACTAAAACTTCATTTAACAGAACTAAACACACACTGGGAACATGAGGCATTAAACAACGAACTGCAGTTTTTTCCCTTTTCTTTTTGGAAATTCTCCTTTTTCCTTCTGAATTCTTTTTGCTTTACAGTTTACAGATCATTTTCAAATCAAATTAAACCTGCACATTTGAATCATGCAAAATAGATACAATTATTTATATCTTTGACATTTAGAGGTGTTGATAACTATGATAACTACAATTATTACAACAGTTTCTACTATAACTACTGTTGATAACTACAATAACTAATAAATATAAATGATTTATTTGTAAACAAGCCACATTTCAATTGTTGATCTGCATTTAATAATATTGCTTCCAGCTATCAGTGATAAATCTGGTGAGAAAACCCTCAGCAACAAAATTTCTCTTCATCTGCAAACAATGTGAGGCATAAACTCACATCTAATTATCGATAAGCTATCAAAGATATTTGGTGTCTGCTTTGAGATTCAGACCATAATAATTAAAAAAGCCTCAGATCCTGAAGCTTTATTCAGGATCAGATCCTGTAAAGTGAATCACACCAGCCTCGGCACATTTAATGCTTTGCAGTTTTACAGCATGTTCTATTAAAGTATGAACATTTATGACCTAATAAAAAATAAACACAACCCCTGCATGAAAAACATCGTGAATATACACTTACTTCTCTGTCCTCCATCCAAACAGGTTTTGTGAAGGATGTGGCTCGACCAGACTACTGGGTTCCAGACCAGGACATCACCGAGTGCCACCAGTGCTCCAAGACCTTCACTCCAGCGATGTCCAAGCACCACTGCAGGGCCTGTGGACAAGGTGTGTGCGGCCCCTGCTCCACACACAACAGACCTGTGCCGTCCCGAGGCTGGGACCACCCGGTCCGAGTGTGTGACAGCTGCCACAGCAGCACAGATAGTCTGTGAGCGCCTTAAAATCAGGAGCGCTTCTTAAAGTGCACACGAACTTCCTCCTTCGATGATCCACAAAAAAACACTGTGAAACCGGACGCTGCTGCTCCAGGAGAACACAGAGGATCCATCAAACAGCACTACAGCACGGCAGAACTGGAATCAGCCTTGGTTTTAGTGTGAAAAGACAGGATGTTTTGAAGCTTATGGTCCCAACCTGGGCCTGGTGTTTTATCAGTGCTGACCTAAGATCAGGTTTCCATCTCATCTGCCTTCCTTAATCAACTGATTTTTACAGGAATAACAGTGTAAAGCTCGCTAAAGCCCCACTGCACCAGTCACACTGCTCTTACACCAACTGGACAAAAGAAAAGCTGGACACGTGACTTTAACTGACTGGAAATGTCTGAAAGTGAAGGCAGTAGACTCATAATTGTCATTTTAATATCCAAGCTTGTGCTCTCAACTGCACTCAGGTGTGCCATCCAGTCTAAATTCTCTTGTGTTTGCATGGACCTGCAGCACGCCGCCCATTCTCAATCTGAACAAATTGTTACGAAAAAGGGATGCACTGAGAATAATAAGATATTTAAAGATAAAGGGATTTTTAAAATCTCTCTGCTTCAAATATTTGGAGCCATCTTAACAAATAATTTCTACAAAGATAGAGATCCTGTAGTGTGGTTTTTGTTTTTTTGTTTTTTTTTCTCTTATCTGTTATTTTTGACTGTTATTTCAGGACGGAGTGAGATCCAAGATGGATAAACATAATCTACAGCAGTGTGTGCCTTTTATGGGAATCTTTATTTCCATTTCTGAAGCCCCTAAAGTTGCATCTAGAGAGTCCTCTGTGTGTGGAATGAGTAATGAGACTATTTGTGCCTAATTACAGAGCAGTTTCATTTGCAGCCTCAGATCTCTAGGAGTTTGTGTTAACAAAAGGGGGATATCGATGGGAAAGGAAAGAAATCTGTAGCACAACACTTTATAGACATTCCAATGTACTGATGTAGATTTACACTCATCAGGTTATTATAAAAAGTGGCCACACTCTTGAGCCAATGAAGCCCTCCTTTTTAAATTAATATACCTGCACTAGACGAGAAAATTGAGTCTCGATCTGTCGGAAGCACTCAAATCATTTTCATCGTAAAATGCAAATCGTATATATGTGAATGGAAAATTACACCTTTTGTTAAAAGGAGTTTCTCTGCATAACATACTGGATGCATTAATGCCATTTTCTCCTCACTGTCTAGAATTAATCTGCAGTTTTAATAATGTTTTCCAGCAAAATCTAGCAACTGACAATCTTATGTTTTAATATCATAAATCAGGCTCATTTAAATAAAGAAACAACAAAAATTCTGTCTGCACAGACAAATTCAACCGCTTCCTGTCCGTCATTCTTTCTCTAATGACTCCAATAATCATTCATGTTTCATTTGCACGAGTGGTAATTTTTGCTAAAGTAATAAAATAGTTTCACAAAGAAAATGTGTCAATTGAGCGATCAAAACAATATCTGATGGTGAGACTGAAATCTAGAGATATTTATCGAGAATGACACAGAATTTCTCTGCACACTGAAGGATTTATTTTTTTAGCCTCCATGCTGACAAAAGCTGTGGATGGAGGCAAAAAGTTTAGAGGTTTTCTGTCCTAATTTGATTCAGCCTATGTTGAAAAATATAACCTGATTGAACTGATTAATTTCAGGGAGTTATTTAGCTTCTTCTATGCAGAATATGATAATTCAGTACTGTAATAAGTTGTAAAACTGTTTTTATTAGTGGTGCCATTTGTTTTTAATTTTGTGGCCTTGGATGTTGACGATGTTTTTGTGCTTTTTCTCCTGATATCATAGTTAAGCTGCTTTTTTTTTTATCCCTGCAGTTGCAGCAGATACATTCCTTTTACTGATGTATGCGATCAGAAATTAAAACCTTTTATCCCAATTTTAGTTTGTGCATTCATGTTTATATTTTCTAGATAGTTTTTGTTTTCAGAAAGGTCTTTTCAGTCAGCCATTAATCCGTCACACTGTCAGCAAGTTCATGTTTCATCCTATGTGCCAAACTGTCAGCATCCCCTTTAAGCCTATGAAGGTGTAGATTGAACCATCAAACAGCAGCTACGCTCCTGAAAATGCAATTATTTTTGTAGGATAGTCAATCTAATCTAACCTTGATTTATTGATCATTTCTAGTCTTTTAAATTATAATCAATCAACGTTAAATACCTCTGCAGTCTTTGTGCCTCTTAACTTTTGGTTTCTTACAGTGAGTTCAGGTGATGCAGTAGCTCAAATTGCATCTTTATCTCACATCTGTTAAATCTACTTTTTTGTAGTTTGTCTTCACTCTATCAGTGCTCTCTTCTTCCCCAAACTAATCATGCAAACCTGAGTTGACTTAAGCCTCACAAACTTTACCAACATGTGGAGGCGACACACAGAGGAGGACTAGAAATACCCTTAAATGGACCGTAGACTCCACTGCTGAGCTCACATCACAGTAAATAAATCTCTAAATGGAGGACATCACATAAGTTTAAAGTAAATAAGTATAAAAGGATGTTTTTCTGTAGATATAACCTTTTAATGTCTGTTAGCTTTTAGGTGATCGTCAGTCACAGATCACAGTCTCCTTTTTATTTTCTTTTACGGACACATAACTGCTCAGTGCTCATTCTTCCACAGCAGAGCAGCCACATTTAACAGTTTAAGTGCTGTGAAAATGATTTAGTGTGAAACTGAAGCTGCAGAAAAAGATCACACACACACACACACACACACACACTGGAGTTTGGTAGGAAGGTTTTTCTGGTGTTGGCGTTGGTGCAGACAGGCAGAGGTTTGGGTCGAGCGGCTCTGATGGTGCTGCAGATAAATTACAGTGCTCAATGAGTCAGCACTGTTATTACTGTGTGTGGTCCTCCAAACCGCTGTGGAAAAATCCATCACGAACACACTCAGTCAGTGATGACAAAACCACCAACCTCTTCAGGTTTTTCTCTGCAGAACTCTGAGAGTCGCCACTGAAACAGGTGGAAAGCAGCCCAAGATGTGATTTGTTGTGGGCTCGCTACCTGCAAGAATGCTAGCAAAGTTTCATCATGCTAATGTCAGAAACTTTCAGTGACATCGCAGTCAAAGAGTGAGAAGATACGGACAATGTTTATAACTTCATTTCATCTTGTGCTGGAGCTTCCAAACTGTCATATTGAAGTTATACACACAAAATTGGTTATTACATACACATTTTGTACTATTTTCCTAAGATTATTCTATGCAGCCTTTCAAAATAATAAAATACATTGCAGTATTAAGATGCATGATTTATTATTTCCCTTTATGCATAAATAAATACCAGTCGTTTCTGCAGAGATGCAGCTCAAAGTGATTTGCAAAACAACAAAAAATGACTATATAACCATGAAACATAAAACAAAAGCAAGAACTTATGAGCAACAAATACATAAATTTAAAATCTGACAAGATATTAGTCTCAAACTTTTGAGTCAGATTTGGAAAACAGGTCTTAAATATGGTGAAATAGCCTGGGAGTTTGCTGTCGGTGGATCCAGACGGAGGGGATTACGCAGGAATGCAGCTCCAGATTTCTTGTGGGAAACATTAAGAGTATCTTTAAAAAAAAAAAAAAGGCAGCAGAAGATCTGAGAGTTTAAGTTTGAACCTCGAATGAATTGATGAATTTTAAAGATACGTGCCAGTTTATGTAAGGCTTAAGAGAAGGATGTGTGTGTTGTGATAACAGCACAGCAGCTGGTTTTATTTTTACCACACTTTTATAATATTACAGCTTATGTAATTGCAGGTTCATCTGCATTATTGTGTCCATGTGTATTAAAGGATGTCCAATATTGCATAAGAGTGCGGTGTTATGAAGAATTTCATTTAGCTGCTCCAGTTTCAGGGTTGTTGATATGTTATGTTATAATCAGTAACACCTGAACATTTCTGAGGTGACAAACCAAACATGTTTGCTATAAAGAATCAGCCTGTTGGTGCTCACATTGATTCGTCTGAGTTCTTTTATGTTAACAAGATTAGAAAGAATTATTATTGGAGTTTGGCATCATAATTGAAATGAGAAAAAATCAGTTTTTGGCTAAAAGTTTAACATAGAGAGCTTAGTGAATCTCTTTGTCGGTTTTAAACAGTCAATATTAAACAATGTTTGTCACTCAGTGTTACATCTTGAGTCAATTTTGCAGAAGATCCATTGATCTATTTGCAAAGATTGTTGGCTCTTCTGCAAGCTTTCAGTCATGTAGAGATAAATAAAATCCTCACAACAGTCCGCTCTGGTGGGATTCATTTAATTGTAGTGTTGTATGTGGAGGCTGGCTGCAGCTCTACATGAGGGCAAAAGACTTGGAAATCAACAATCAGGAGGTCGCTGGTTCAAATCTAGCATGAATATGTTACATTTTACAGAGTTTGGACTTGATCTTTAAACTCTAACTGCTTTTTCTTCACTAATTTACGTCTTTTGGTTCACTGTGTGTGTATTTGTGCATGTCCAACCTAAGAGTGTGTATGAAAACACAAACAACAGGGTGTAAAAACTGAAGGTACGAAAAATAAAAAATAAAAGAATAATATATATGATGTTGTGATGCCATGTTTCTACATAGGGGGGCGCTAGATGAGTACAAATACTGCAGCTGCACCATACTGAATTTTACATGAGACCACCCACTGATAAGTGTCCTGGGTGAGTCCCAGCAGGGGGATTTTACTATAAAGCTGTCCTATTTGGAAGTCACAAACGAACATCTTTCTCTGCCACTAAGTTATTCATGTTTTTTTTATTATTATTTATTTATTTATTTTTATTTAGAGGCTCACACTGATCTACATAACCCGAGCTGATTATCAGTGAGATGGTGCTGAGATGGTGCGGAGGAATGAAGCCCACGCTGCTTGTAATCCACTGTGGTTTAGCACATGAGTCACATGTAAGAGCCTGCAGAGGTGATTCAGTCTGTCTATGATCACACACATGTGTTGTTTTGCGCTGATGATGTCACAGGCCGTGATGTATCGTCGCCGTCGAGTACTCAGAGAAGCTTTATATGATTACATAAGCTGTTGTATTAATATAGTGTAATCAGAGCCCTACTTACTGTAACGACAGTAGAGGGGAAAAAGATGCATATTGGAGGATTTTCTTATATTATGCATGAGAAAATCATCCATGTGATGCAAAACAGCGAGAGATTAAGGTTGTGATTAAGCACTTCAATCACTTTAAAGACTTTTCATCTCCGTTTTTAGGCTTATTAGGTAAAATTACAGCATATAGGAGGAGAGCTCCCTCTGCTCCTCTGGTGGAGTATATAGTGACTGAAGCAAAGCAAACAATGAGCGAGTGAGGGCAGACTGGCTCTGGTCCTCTCTGGCAAACACTGTGATGAGTGACAGCGGTTGGCAAGAGACGGCAGAACTGTGTAAGTGTGTAAGTGTGTGTGTGTGTGTGAGTGTGTGTGTGTGTGTGTGTGTGGACAGCAGCTCTGAGCATAGACATTAGTCTTGCCTACATCCTTTTTAAAATCCTGAATCAAACCAAACATTTAGCAACCATCTTTAATCCCGACAACACATAAAGGTTGTCATGCTTAAACCCAAGTATAACCGTGTCCAGTTTGGTTAAATCTAAATATTTGCTCGACCAATAACAACGTTTTTGGTGACAGTTTCAATGAGAGTCATCGTCATTTTGTATTTTGGATCCATGATGCAATAAGAAGCAGCAATGGTGTCACAGTTTTGCCAGCCAGAAATGACAGAGTGGTACATTTGTTAGCATTCTGTTTATGTGTGTGTGTGTGTGTGTGTGTGTGTGTGTGTGTGTGTGTGTGTGTGTGTGCAGATGGTGTGTGTGCCCCTGCCCTTGCCTTGACATTTGAGGTTCCTCAAAACCCTGAAGGCAAAAACCAGAATTTCTTGACTTTGCATATTTCTAAACACAGACACACAGACACACACACACACACACACACACACACACACACACACACACACACACACACACACACACACA
>JAQMCX010000053.1:4016617-4042662 GCA_029814765.1 Acanthurus leucopareius | reverse complement strand
CCAGATCAGTGTCCTCTGTGAGTGAGTGAGAGAGACAGACACACACCCACTCGCTGTGTGTGTGTGTGTGTGTGTGTGTGTGTGTGTGTGTGTGTGTGTGTGTGTCACTCTGAGGGGGCAGAGACAAGGTAAAGGTGAAAGGAGAGGAGGCATCGAGGTATGTGACATGACTAACACCTGACATGTCATATTCAAATGAGATACATCCCACAATATGGTGCATTTTATATAATTCAATGAATTTGTTGCAGAATGATCAAATGAAAAAACCTCTTTTTATACTGAAAATGTGACAAAAGTAACTCCATTTTCAGGTATGAGCCCCTCGTTTTGTTTTGGCGAAGTGAAATTATCACCTTCTGCATCACGTTTACTGTCCTCCATGTTTGTTTGCGTTGCCTTCATGCAATTTTCCTTCCTGCATCTGAGCTGTGTGGAAAAAATCAAAGCATCATCTAGAAAAGTAATGGATAGTAATGGAGCTTAGAGAACAATTATAGATGTTTTCCTATTGTCACATGACATGTATTATCATATAAAACAGCCTCAGGATGGTTTAAGAATAATGACTTAATGAAGTGTCAATTTGTCACTACAAATCTTTGTTTTGTCAGTAGATGTCAGCAGGGTTTGTTATGATATAACTGGCATTGAAGAGCAATAACAACTCTAGAGAAACAATTAATGAGAAGTCAGCTTATGCTGTTCTGACTTTCATGTCTGTCTGTTACATCTGAAGCTAAAGATGAGTCATAAGCTCACAAAGACTTGAGTTTGGATGGTACATGGGCACAACAGCTCTGTTTACACACTTACTTTTGGTTGAAGCTGCATCTTTGCTGCTTAGCATTCTCCGAAATTTAACTCTAAATGAAGCAAAAATGCAAATCTGCTGTGCAACCAGAGGTGAAGTTTCACTTGCGTAGACATGTTGATATGTGACTGTGCCATTAAGCTACTGATTGTGTTTTTTAGGGTTTAGCTTTCTCCTGCTGTTGGCAGGACATATAACAGAATTTTAAGCTCTGTGATTGGTTGTTTCTTGTTGTAATGCACCTTTACAGTCAACATTAATCTTTACTCTTTAGTTCCCAGGTATTTTCTTTTGTACTGTTGGTTTGCCTGGTAGAGTTTCATGCCCGTCCAAGCAGCTGAAGTGCTCCAATTTAAAAGTCTAAAGTCTGATAACGACGTCTGCAGGAGGGAAAAAAAGTAAGACATTTACTTATGAAGCAAATGGGGCCTAAAATATCTTGTCCCACTTCACAAATCTATTACTTTCTATCACTGCTTTTCAACAACATTCAGGAAGCTGTTAAACCTGCTTCAATCTAATCAAAGAAACGGCTTCACATTTTTTAAACTGAGATTTGACCTGCTTCCACTCATCAGCTGCAATGAAACAAAGATAACAAAGCAAGAAATATCTGATCAATAACAAGAGACAGCAGCTGAAATCCTGGGAGATAAAAATGAAGATGAGCATAAAGGACAAAGAGATAAATTAAAAGGTCATAAGAGGATAAAATGATGGAAAAAAGAAGAGGAAAAGGAGAAAATTGTGAAAAGCCAAAAAAATCCAGCAAAAAACAAAGCAGGAGTAATATTATATTACTTTATTTATCTTTTGTACAATGTAATTACAATACAAATATGTAGGTTTAAATACAAAAATTCTGTAAATAAAGATTAAAAATAAATTCCACTGGTTTGCTTTGTTACCATCACTAAACTATGGTTTTACAATCAAGTTTATGAGGTCATTTAGTTTGCTTTAACGCGGAACACAATTAACCTACATTTATAATTTTGGAGGGCGTGCAAACAAGAGAAGAGAGCTAAAATATACTTTTTTTTTGTAATGAAATAAAAGCGTAGATTTCATGAGCGATTCAGTCCTGTCTCGTAGAGAGAGGAGGGCACACAGAGCGATTTTGGATTTGCTTGGTGGGGGGAAAGAAATACAGATTCGTCCGAAAAACGAAAGACAAAACCATGGGAGGAACCCGAGTTGGTGTAAATTAGGCCAGTGGCACATAAATTGAGGTTCTCTATCGGTGGGGATCGCTGCTCACAGGAAGAGACACAATAAGCTAATAAAACTTTATGGAGTTAATGAGCAGGAAACCTAATCAGTGACAGTCCATATTCATTCAATTCAGTTGCCAAGGAACATAACAGCAGCATCTCTGGTCACATGACAAGTTTTTTCCTACAAACTTCCTGTTCGCTACATGTCACACTGAGCTCCTCCTGTAAAAGAAACATCTCTGCTTCGTGATGTCACATCTTCTCGAACTGACCTGAACTTTAATGCAGAAACTTAAACACAAAAAAAGCTTTGTTGACATTACTGAAGTTTGAACTATATATAGGGAGTCGAGCATACGAGGAAAAAAAGATCTTGTTCGTGAGAATGCGTTAAGCAACGTGTTTTTAAAAACATGTTTTTGAGGTTTTTGTGATAGTTGAGGAACACGATGTTGAAGTGAAAGCAGCTCGGCCTCGAGATGAGAAGGTGACGGGGACAGGCGGTGCTCAGGCTGTGGGCTCCGGGATCAATGAGTCTTTGTTCTCAATATTTTCACACACACCCTCTGACTCTGACTCTTTTTTTTAAAATCATTTCTTATCTTGTTTTCCTCTCTTCAAACTTCCTCCGTCTCATTTTTTTTTTTTTAAGAAAAAGGTATAACTCCATTCTCTCCTTCAGTCTCTCACATACAGTTCATCCCTCCTTCTTTCCAATAACACTCTGTTTCTTTTGCACTTCTGTGTTTTCTTTTCCTGTTCATCTGCCACACCTGAGTCTGAGTCTGAGCCTGATCGTGTTCCTCTTCTCTTTTAACCTCTAATCATCGATCCCAAAATCAGTAATGAGTGCTGCAGCTGATACATGGAGGACACAATCATGTTGGTGATGAGACTATACCCTGTGTTTGAACACGTTAAAAGATTTATGAGTGTGTGAAGTAGTGCATCATTTCTTTTTGACCAGTTGCACAGTGTTATAGCATGTTTTTTTTCCTTTTTTTCATGTGTTTGTGTGTGTGTGTTTTTTTTTTTAAGTTCCTTGGATTTGTCAGGAAAAGACGGAGTCCAACGGACCGTTGTGCTAAATTGTCCAGAGTGTCTGTGTGCTAAAAATCCTGAAGCGATTTTTTCACGTCCCAGTGACCCTCGAAGGGAGGCTTTAGCAACAGAAATGGGCCGCAGAGCCAAAAGTGAAGCCGTATTGACTTAAATGGCTCCACCAGCAGTGGAGTGTGTATAGGTGAGGGCTAACAGGTGGAAGAAACATGCCGCTATATACACTTACTGTCTAACATGTCGCACTACACACTGCTGTACCATCAGCCCTTGCTGTTTGGTTCCCGTTACATGACTCAGTTTACATGACCAGTCACATCTGTTACCTGTCTGCTACCTGTAGTTTCCCTCCTCTTTACGGTTAAACAAATATAAATATAGGGGATGAAAACCTCTCCTGAAAACACTGCTTTAAAAAATTTGATTTTAAGTATATATAACTTGTTAAAATAAAAAAAAGAAATACAATAAATAAAATAATTTTGGCCATAAATCTCTAATATTAGTCAGTAAGTCCTTTTCAGTTGGTAGCGTCCGGTCTTACATCATTGGCTAGTCCTCTCAGGTGTCCAAACGTTTGCTGTGCTTTGCTAAGAGTCTTTCATCAGTCTGATCAGAAGTCAACACGTCCCTCCTCTGCTTCTTCACACGCTTTGTAGTGTAGCCACATCCGCTCGATTCTCCACCAAGATCTCCACCAGATTAGGAAAAAAAAAAAGAAACATCTCGTGGGTTTGGAATGCATCTAAGTGGAGCCCCCTCCCCTTTTAAAGAAAGAAACCACCGAGCTGTGTCCCCCAATAATGTCCTCAGGAGGACACAAACAGTGCATTCAGGGACTCGCAGCAGGTAAAGTAAAGCCAGAGTGGAGAGGTGAAAGCAGGAAAGAGAGGTGGGAAGCAGGTGGAGCTGAAGGATTCAGTCCACCAAGTCTAGCGAGCTAGATCTGAACCTGATCCTCCGACGGGCAGCCCAGCAATCTGCCAACCTCCACCCAAGCTCCGACGGGACTGTAAAGAAAGCAAATTAAGATCATTGTAACATTGCTCCCCATGAGAGCTTTTAGCAGGTTGCTGGGCTGCCGCAGGTCAGATGTTATGCTAACTTTGAGGACCGGCATTCAGTTCTAAGCAGAGATGCTGGAATCAGCGTCCAGCTTTGAGTCCAGGGCTAGAGCTACAGCTTTGGAAGGCCGACTCAAGGCTTAAAGCTCAATCTCAAAAGTCTTTTGAAGATTGTTGGAGAACGGGTTGGCCGCTGCAGCTGGGGGCTTATTTCCAGGCTGCTGAGGCGCTGGTTTGGCCTCCAGCGCCGCCCACTTCGCCTCAAAACGATCATCGTCTTGCGAATCGCTGGCAGCCGGAGCTGTTAGCTGGCTACCTTCTGGCGGCCAGCTGCTACTGCTGCCACCATTACCACCACTGCTGGAGGTCCCGTTCTGGAGGTCCATCATAATGCTGCTGTGCGGTGGGAGGCCGTTAATGGCTGTTGATAATGGCGGAGTGGAAGAGAATGGCGGTGTGGAAAACCCTCCGGTGTGCCCGACTGCACCTCCTGCTCCTGGATGAGGATGCTGCCCGACTGGTCCAAGTGCCCCCACTTTGGGCGCCCCTACGGCCGAGCCCATGGCTCCACCTGCAGGGGATGAGCCTGTGGCGGTGCAGAAGACGTTGGCCACCATTTGCGACGGCGTGATACCCACCACAGGCACGCTGGCGTTGGGGTAAGTCATGCTGCTGGCCAGGCCTGGCATGTAGGTCTGCATGGGCACGAACGCTGGTTGGACAGGCTGGCTGCCGAACATACCGACAGGCGCTGGAGTGGCGTCGAAAGCCAAGGGGAAGGGCTGCATGGAGCTCGGAAGAGAGCCTGGAGGCCCCGGGAGGGAAGGCTGGATCATGGGGGCCCCAGACATGCTCGGACCGGACATCGTGGGGATGGACATGGATGGTAGAGACATGGGGGGGCCTGACACAGGGGGGCCTGGTATTAGAGGAACAGATGATATAGACATGGGTGGGAGGGGCATCGGGGCCTGACTTGAGAGAGCAGGGGGGCCCGAGATGAGAGGTTTGGAGATGGTGCCGAGGGACATCGGGACAGTGGAGACCGGAGCGGCTGATATGGCTGCCTGGCTGGACATCTGCTGACTCGACATGGAGGGCGGCCCGGGGATGGTTGGGATGGTGGGGCCTGGGGGAGGGGTCTGTTGAGCCTTGACAGCCTTGGAGACCTCCTCCAGCCATCGCTCGGCCTCGGAGGGAGTGCGCCTGTGTCCGCTCTGCATCTGCATCGCCGCGGAAACCGGAGGAGGGGAGTGGAGAGGAGGCTCCGGCTGCACCCAGGAGGAAGCGGCTGGAGGGATGAAGTTAAAAATTTAAAATGAGTGTAATACTTTCCACCGCATTGAGTTCATTTTAGAGCGTGCACCACGGTTCAGTATCACTATTGATCCGATGCTTACCCTGCATTGGCGCAGGTGGAGGAGGCAGGACAGGAGGTACGGTGCAGGCCGGGGGGCCGTTCGCAGACATAGACGGGTTGGAGAACAGCTCGTCCGACGGCTTGGTGAAGGAGGTGTTGATCTGGCAACACAGTGCGTTTATACTACTGTCCCCCTCACCTGGCAGCCCCATGTCCATCTCTGGTACTAGCAAGAAAGGGACACACAGAGGGGAGGCAAGGAAAAGAGAGGGAGGAGGGTGGTGTAATGAAAGGAAAGGTGGAATGGGAGAAGAGAGGGAGAAAAAGAGAGAGGGGAAAAAAATTATTCATTCAATTGTGTAACAAACCCAGTTAGCATCAAAACCAGAGAAACTGGAGCAGCTGAAGACTTTGATGCCGGCTGCTGTTGACCTAAAAAGCTTCAAAAACATTCTCAAGACAAACACGATATTGTACAAAACACGGCCTTCTTATTAAAAAATCAAAAAGGTTCACACTCAGTCACAACATTTACGGATCAAACCAAAGCGTGTTCATTACTTTACCCTATGTAACATTATATTTTATGTACATTTCAGCCTGTTTTTTTCTTTTTTCGTTGCCTTGTGTTTCTTGTGCAAAGAAAGACTCAGACGAAGGTGAATGTGGCTTTAGTTTATCCATGTTTTAAACCAGCTGCTACTGATCCAACCAGCGAGGGATTAGGAGACATAATGTTCCTGTCTGACTTTGGTTTGGACTTCAGCTTTAAATCTCTCCTGCACAGACTGCTGATATTAATAGATATCATATCTAATTCCTTGTTCCTTGTTCCTGCAGTCCCTCCCTTTACAACGAAGGCCTGAGATATTGAGGAATTTTGCCTCCGCCTCTGTTCCCTCCAGCTTTACTCCTCATTCATGCTATCAAATGCACAATAGTTCAAAACTCTGGACAAAAAAGGACATTTTGGGCATTGTGTTAAAACAACATATATGCAGGGTAACTAATGTATTGAGGAGTGAAGTTAAAGTGAAGTAACAACACATTTTTTTAGCAGGTGAGCTCAAAACATCAAAACGTTGTGCTGTGACTGTTTAATTCATGCATATGAGAGGTGATTGATCAGTTTTTGGCCTCAAGTAGAAAGAGATGAACTACACAGCTCTCATGACGTGCACACGAAGTTGAACTTTTTGAGTAACTTTGCAGAAAGTTTGAAGGTTATATCTTATGCTGTATTTCTATTAAAATTGCAAATCAGCACTGTCTAAAAAAAAGACATCGTCCTTCACGCAGTCATCTCGCTCTGCCACATCTGAATTCAGCAGCCTGATCTCCTCACTCTGCTCTAAGCACATGTTTCATCCTCTGCTGAAGCCTACATGTCCTTGTGGATCTCCTTGGGTTGGTAGCAGACGACTGCACAAAGGCCGATATCATCCATTTTCTCAGACATAGGCAGGTGCAACGTTCCCCGAAACAGAAAAAAACACAAATTTATGGAGCTGAAACTTTCTAATCACTCACACAGTTACAGTGCATGTGCACATAACAAGAGCTGTTTAATTCACATCCTTCTGCTGGGGGCCATGAACTTATCAATCACTTCTTATGGTTCTCTCATCCCAGTGTGTGTGTGCAGACCCTGAAACACACTGAAGGGAGCGCAGGAGGTTCTGGAGGGATGTGCAAGGTCTCCCATTAAAGATTTCTATGTGCTTTGTTCTGCAAAGGCCAGTCCTGTGATCCTTTTCTTTCCCTGCTCTTGTCAGGAATGATATGTGCACTTTCTGTGTGTTTTCACTGTGTGTGTGTGTGAGTGTGTGTGTGTTTCTCTCAGTGCAGGTTTGAAGACTGACTCGCTGAAGGCTAACAGGGACAGCTGATTGACCGCACAAATCAATACACACATTGTTCAGAGAGAGTCACAAGGGAGCAGGGAGGCAGTGGAATTGGCTGCTACCACTTAGTGTATGCATCTGTGTGTACATATGTCTGTGTGTGTGTGTGTGTGGGACAGGAAGCGGGAGACTCTGCACAAAACAGGATTCATACTTCATTACATTCACCACCACTGTATGCATACTGTACATGAGCCATGATGGGTGAATAAGAGGTGGATGTGAAAGGAGATAATGTGAGGAACGCAGTGAATGTTGTGGTTTATTATTCCAGTCAGAGGAGTCCCCCAGTCAACTCTCTCATCTCTGCTAATGACTATAATCAGCCTTGCTACTGAGTCCTCTGATCCTGTGGCACCACACAGAGTGGGTGTGTCCGTGTGTGTGTGTGTGTGTGTGTGTGTGTGTGCATAGACCTGTGAGGGGGAAGTCAGTTGTTATTAATTGTCTTTAGTAAAAAAGGCTGAGAGCTTTCAGAGACACATATGCCGAGCCATCAGCGCACTAATAGCAATAATAACGGCACCTCATATACCTGCTTTTATCTTAACCTGCAGTCACTTGAAGGCAAGTGATGTGATTAAAATGAAGATTTACACCTTTTCTGTACCATAACATGAATATAAATGCATTTGAGATCAGCTGAGGGTTTTTATACAGTGTCATTACTGAGACCTTTTTTTAATGGAGGTCAGATGCTCCATTCTGCAAACAGCCATGATGCAAGTGCAACACAGAGTCATTGCAGGTAATAAAAATGCTTCTATTCCTTTGTTTATATTATGCATCATATAATGGTCTTAAGAAATGACTTTAATGTGAAGCAGAATGATTTTATATGACTGCTTTAAGGCTGTCATGGTGATAAAGTTGTCCAATTAAACAAAATTACATAATACCCCCACAACTTTCTGACCTCAATAATATACTTCAGTTATGACAATGAGTTCAACCTGATCAGCAGATAAATGTGTCTAAAAGTCACGGCAGCAAAAAGGTTTATGATCCTCAAACGCAGAAGTTAGGACGGCCAGAAGTTCAGAAACATTTGTGAGTCTAACTTCCACAACTTCTCGACTCACCAGGGTTCTTGGCCTGGAAGTCGGTCTTGCGTTGCAGTGTTGACGGCAGGTCGTTGAGGCGGAGCGACAGCTGCCTCTTGAAGGGGGAGTTTTTCTGGCTGAGGGCTGGGAATCCTCTGAACGAGCCCTGACGCACCAGCTGCTCGATGGGTGCGTGGCGGCGAGGAATGGCATGAGGTCCGCCAGGTTCCGGACGCTCCATGGGGGACGCCGCACCCTCGGGTGGGGAGGCGGTGCCAGGTGGGAGGGCTGGGATGGCAACCGGTTGGTCTGGAGGAGGAAAGAAGTCACATTGTTATTTATATTCAAGGCTGCAGTTTATTATCTATGGAGGATCTACTATTAAGTCCCGTCTTTCTCAGAATGTGTTGGACATTTAAAGGATTAACACATTTTGAACACATGCTGAACTAGAAAGGTTCATCTAAGTGTCCACATTTTTAAATATCCTCCTACCTTTCTTCTTGTCCGGCAGCTTGTCATCTCTCTCGCTGCTGCTGCCCTGCTGGCTGCCCGAAGAGTTGGCGCGGAAGGAGCCCTCACGCACAAATGAGGTGCGACTGGCATCAAAGGAGGCCGTCACGCCGCACTCCTTCTCCCTGCGCTGCTTCCTCTCCAGACAGGCGGCGAAGGCACAGCCAACTGCATGGCTCAGTCTCTCTCCCTGGTGGAGCAAAAGCACAGTGAATATAGCGCACAGCTTAAAGGTCCTATACGTTTAAACATGGACTGATCATTTTCAGACAGTCGTAAAGGAGAATTAGGGCGTGCACGACTTCATTTTTGACTGTATTTACAGGATTTTTTCCCGACAGAGTGATTGTATTTTAGTGTCAACCTTCAAATCAAGTTCACACACTCACATCAAATACAGCCGACACACTGAAGATCGGATTAGGGAGCAATTATTGACCTCAAATCTCTCTCCGCTGTCAAACATCAACATGAGTTCACGCTCTGTGGCACTGAAGGCGACTAATTCCAGGCTGCCTTTTTTGCAATTAATTCCCACTTTCCCGCCACCTCTCTAACCTTTTGTCTTCTCTCCGTCTCCGTTCAGAGACGGCCATGACTGCTGTAGGACAGACAGTTCAGTTTAAGATGAGCAGATAGGGATATGGAGAGTGGGGTGGAAATCGAGGCAGACAGAGATGGACAGATAACTCCACAGGCTTCTGTCTAATCCCCCCCCCCCTCCTAATCCTGCAGGTCTGTGGTGCGCTCTCTTCCGTCCACATTAATAATCCAACTCACGGTCTAAGCTGATGAAACCACCGCGGGGGATGAAACCACAATGCACCATGACAGCCTTGGTTCTGTTGCATTCGTCTCTACATTGCAAAAATCAGTCAAATGGAAGCACCAGCAAACTGCAGCAGCTACGAGAATACAAAACAACAAACCGTCTCACCGAGTCTTTGAGAGCCATGAAGCAGTGGCACATCCACCGTCTGGTGGTGCCGTCTCGGCAGATGTAGGAGAAGGCCTTGTCATAGTTACGGTCAGGAGCGCAGAAGGAAACCTTCTCAATGGTCTGGTCCACAATGAGGTCCTGAGAGAGACGGAAACAAAGAAAAAAAACACAGAGGTCACACAGGATCCCAGTGGACAGCTCACACAACGGCAGCTTAACAAAGTGATGACAAACAGGAAATATCGTTTCAGTGCTGCACACACCAACTCGTGGGCTGATCCGACGCTTGACACACTGCTTTCAGCCTCATTTAACCCCCTGAAGCCCCTCATCCTCCAACCTATTTACACATCCAGCCAATGACAGAGGAGAGAGTGACCACAGACTAATGACACTAAACGCCCTTTTCATCTCAGAGATGTTTCCACCTCTTGTCGTTCCCTCTATAAAAGAGCTATTCAGCCTTTTTTCTGTGTCTATGGTGACTATAGAGGAAACTAAGACGGGCCCTTCTCTTTCTGTCTCTGTGTACATTGAGGGGCCTCTGGCTCACCTCTTTGACTCACCAAAGAACAGAAAGAGAAGGAAAACAAGAGGCGAGAGGGACAAGAAAAGGGATGAGAGAGAATGAGGGTTCACACACTCATCCACCCTCTTCCTCTTCCTCTGAAAAAAAACAAAGCGAGGGGAGGATGAGGAGAGAGGAAGAGCGAGGACAAGGAGGAGAAAGAGGTGGGAAATTATGAGTCCGTTCATTGTGAGACACCAGTGAATACAGAGGGATGCTGATGCCGAGGCGACAGGCTGAGCAGAGCACATTGTGTACATGTGAGGTGTATTTCAGAAGACAAGTGCAAGAAGACAGAGTGTGTGTGTGAGTGTGTGTGAGTGTGTGTGAGTAAGGTTGACTCAGATCATGTCCCCACATCACTGAAAGGAAGAAAAAGCGGCAGCAGCATGTGACTCAGAGTGTCTCATCCATGCAAACGTCTCTCTGCCTTGAGCACAAAAAAGACCTGACTGTTTCTTTCTATTGAAGCTGTATTATGAAGGTCACACACACACACACCCACACACACACACACACACACACACACACACACACAGTTGATTCACACACTGTGGGAAAGCGTTTGAATGCTGGTTGTGTGGGCGTTATTGGGCACGCTTGCTAATTCATGGATGAAGGCTGAACTGATGATAAAAGGTTATGAAAAGCCATTGAAAGAAGAAGAAAGGTGAGATTATTTGAATACAGCAGAGTTCAAACTGGCTCGAAGTGAAAAACTTTGCCTCTGCTGCTGTACAGGAAGCGTCACAGTGCAGGTAAAGTCTGAGCTACTGTTCAAAAACATGCCTTTTAAAATGTAAAGACAGTATTAACATGAGTTATGAGTGGATTCAACTCCAAAAACTGACATCTTACCAAGTTCATTTGTCTTATTTCTAGTCAAAATATCTATTTACACTTTATTCAACACACAATAACCTCACAGGTAACTTTTTAGAGATATTAGATACGTGTTTTCAAACTTCACATCTTATTTAATAATTAACTTTAACTTGTTCTGTTGACGGATTTTTACTTGACTTTATTTTTGTTTATTTATTAACTTTTTAAGTGGTATTTTGTCAAAACCAGTGGCTGGAAATAGTGTTAGTTATTACTGCATATTTTTTCTTTAAAATGATGTAGAAGCAGTGAGAGAATTTTGAAATGTTTAAGTATAACAATGATAACACTGAAAACTCCGCTACTCTTGTCTTTAACTGTTACTGGTATTTATTTTTTTTCTTTTCTTAAAGGTTTTATTATAAAAAGAATAAGTGTAGTGAATCCTTCCTGCATGAAAAGACCAAAATCAGCAATATATTTGCTTAACTATCAGTATTTTCTGACTGTCTGTGGCACCCACATTTGTTCAGACTCAATATGTTTATCGATTCAAACAGCTCACCAATTATAGATTAATTAATTATACGGCTGGTCATTGTAGTTTTTACTGTAAGTTACTCAAATAGGAAGAAAATAGTGTATTTTTAAGGGACTATTTTCACCTGCGGATGTACACAGATCTGGTGCATTGTTAATAACTCAGCCAGCAGGATGGTGTTTGTGGGAAAGACTCAAAACAAACTACAGTTCCCATGTTCCCCTTCAGAAAGACACAAGTCTGCTGCTACAACAGTGTGACTCACTGATGTGTGTTTACTGGTTTTTATACAAAAACAGCAGGATTTTACTACAGAGGACGGGTTCATTTGAGTGTTGTTATTCAGATTTGTTAACATAACAGAAATATTTAATATTTTCCAGCTTTATTTCCTCATTTGTTTAGATGTGAAACATCACAGACGGAAAAATGGGAGAGTTTTTTGGAGTGGAAGGGGTGAGGAGGAGAGGGGCTGAGGGACTGGGAGAGGTGAGGTCATGTGTGTGGCCTCTCGACACGAGAAATAAAGAAAGTGAAAGAAGAAAAAAAAAGCTCCTCCATTGGGTTTCTCTTCTATTCTGTGCTGCTCTTTATTCTGCTTTGCTTTTCAATGGAGCCACAGAGAGCCGCACTCACTCTGTAGGAGGCCTCCCTCGCCACCAGACACTCCTCAAGTGCATGAGTGTGTCTGTGTTTACTCGGTCTTCCCTCCCCCACTGAGCAACCGTCAGCAAGAAACCATGAGTCATATGTGTCAGGTCCGACACACACACACACACACACACACACATGCATACACATGCACATATCAGGCCTGGAGGTATCAAGCCGGTGGATGCAGCGTGGATCATTTTTAAGGTTGCATCATCAAAACAATAACAAAATGACACTTTTGTTGATGGTTTCCGGTTGGAAAGAGTGAGAATATAAACGCGAGGAGATGCTGTAAAGATGGATGTTTGGTGGAGAGACGACAAGCATCTGAAAAGCATCTGAGGGCTCGAGGAGATATTTCTGTCTTTTTTTTTTTGTGACCCACAGACTGTCAGACATAAATAAGAAAAGACATAAATATAACAACCTGTGCGAGGAGGAGTATAGGACGTGACTGCAGAGGACATATGCTTCTTTTTGAGTTATGAGGTAGACAGAAAAAGGAGGACAGAGGAGGAGAGGGTGAGACAAGGAGACAGAGGTGACAAAAAGAGTGTTTGCTTACCTTCGTTTTATCATCCACAACCCTGAGTCCATCAGCTGAAACCCACAACACTGCCTTCACTGTCTTTTTTCCGCTCTGGAAAGACAAAACAAAAAAGATCAGCAGCTGAATAAAAATATTATAACTTGGGAGACAAGTGACCAAGCTGTTATTTCAATCTATTGCACATTTAAAGAGGTGCGATCAACAAGCTGCTAGCATGTAAAGCCACTTTTACAGGCGCTCATGGTTATGCAAAGTGGCCATTACATCCTCACAGCAGACGAGGTGGTGCTGGGTTAAGAGCCGGGAGGCGGGCGAAGGTAAAAAAACGGTGCCAGCTGGCAACCAGGAAGCATTTCTCCAGAGGAGGGCACCAGGCACAGCTAATAACACACTCAGCATGAGCCGGGCTAAAAATACGCAGCCAAATAAAGCAACGACGCCATGCCAGTGTGGAGGTGTGTGTGTGTGTGTGTGGGCGTGCATGCACACATGAGTCTGCATATGAGTTTGTGTGTGTGTGAGAAGGGGAAACAGAAAGGCGAAGCACTGCAGGAAATTGCTTTGAAACCCACAGCA
Organism: Acanthurus leucopareius; assembly: GCA_029814765.1. Lineage (NCBI taxonomy): Eukaryota > Metazoa > Chordata > Actinopteri > Acanthuriformes > Acanthuridae > Acanthurus > Acanthurus leucopareius. Next base: position 4,029,034 of record JAQMCX010000053.1, on the reverse strand, counting down.
AAGCGCCGAGGAGCCTCAATTTTTGCATAATCCCATTGAGAGGAAGACAGCGGGAGTAAGAATGGAGGTGAGGGGAAGCGAGAGTGATGGAAGGAAAAGAGGGGAGAGGGAGACGAAAGCTAAATGGGGAGGCAGAGCAGTGGAATCAAAAGAAAAAAAGATAACTGGTGGAAAGTTTTGAGGCAGGAGAAGCTGCAGAGAGGCGAGAACGCTGCTGAACGGAGATGCTGATGCAGATGGAAGAAGGAGAGAAACAGAGTTGATCCAGCAGGGAGAATGAAAAGAGAAAACAAATGAGAGGAAACTGCGGTGAAAAGACTGGAAGAGAACGTGTGAACGCATGAAACGTTTCTCCTGTGTGTATTAGACTGGCTGTGATTCAGTTTAACACTGAGATTTTGAGACAAAGCGGTTCCTTTACTCGCATTCCTACGATGGGAATCAGGATCAGGACGAGCGTGCGGCGAATGCTCGAGTTCCTGCAACCTGACTTTTTTTTTAAAGTTACGTTTCCTTCCAGTCACCTCAAGAAAGCGAAAGCTGAGTTCGTCAAGACTTTGAAGAAAGTGACACAGACTGTGTTTGTGTGTGAGTGTGTGTGTGTGAGTGTGTGTGTGTGACACTGGCCAGTCTGTGTCACTGTGTTCACACGCTCTCTGGCCGAATCCAGCTTCCCCGTGGGGGGAAAAATGTGTGCGCTTCGGTGTGCGTTTTCACGTGTTTATGTTAGCCCAGATCTCATTTTCTGCTCCCTTGGGTGTAATGGGATCAGACAGAAAGGAAGACAGACAGACGGACTGATGGACGGGCAGACAGACAGACAGACAGACAGACAGACACACAGACAGACAGACAGACAGACAGAGAGTATGGAATAAGACCCACAGAGGAGGGCGATGAGGGAGATGAAAGTGGTAAAGAAGAGAAAATAACAAGACAGGAGGGTAAACTGCAGGGAGTATCGAACGTGTGTGTGCGCTTGTGTGTATGTGTGTGCGCTTGTGTGTGTGTTGCATGTGTGTGTGTGCATGTGTGTGTGTGTGGTGCATGTGTGTGTGTGTTTACTCCTTTGGTCAATACTTCTTCATGAGCTTTGTGCAACCGTGTCTGTAATGAGCTCCAGTGAAGTTTGCGGCTCCTTGGGGTCGGTGTTTGTAACGGCCTCTATAGAACAAAGTGAACTTCACGAGTGCAACGTGAGTGTGTGTGTGCATATGTGTGTGTGTGGGTGTGTAAGTGTGTGTTTATCTGTGGGATACTTACAACTTTCAGCTTCTTCACCGCCTCCTCACATACATGCATCCCTCTCGACTCCTCCACCTCGACCAGCCCCAGGTACTGCAGAGAGGAGACCAAACAAAAAACACGTTGATTGCTTTAAAGTCTTTTTATTTATCTGTATTTTTATGTTTGAGAAACGCTTTTTAATCCAACCTTTACACCAATGAAAGCAAACGGAGCTGAACTAAAAACTCTCCCAAAACAAAAAATAGAGACAAAGTGACATAAAAGCCAGCAAAGCCTCATTAGGCCCCATCAGGATTTTCTATAAGTGACAGACGAGTGGCTGATAAGCACGCATGCTCCATCTGCAGCCGCAAGTCTGCAGCGGAAAAATAAAGACAGGAGAGAGGAAGAGAGCGCGAGAGAGGACGGTAATAATTTATAGCCTTGCATCCCCTTTTGTTGTGTCTCCAGTGTTGTGCTCTGTGGCGTACTGAGAGCCCACAGAGACACAATTAAAGCTCCCTGTAGCTCTGCTCCCGTCAGAAGACGAGCGGGGAGGAAAAAGAGGAAGACAAGTTTTCAGAGTTTTTAAGGAGAGCGCAGAGTTTTGGGGAAATCGGTCCCAGAACTAAAATATCTGTTGTAAACAATGTGTATACACGAGTTAAAGATTTATGAATTGCATTTTTTTTAGCAGTAAAAAATGGCTTGTGATGAGCTCACAGTCCACAAATAGTTTTTCCAGGCGACATAATAATTAGATGCGCATCATTAGGGTTTCCTTTCAGCTTAGAGAGCATGATTAGCTATTAGCATGTAGCAATTTTGTCCTGAACTCTAATAAGTTGGTGAATGGTTTGACACGAGACGGCTCACACTGTTACTGCCTGTTTTTAACTCATATTTCAAATTAAAATTAGCTGTATGATCAACGCTTTGTTGACGTGAGCAACTTGTTGATGCTATTAGAGGTTGAGACTGATGTTGCACTTGTAATTTTTCAGTAAAACAAGGCTGAGACTCATAATCTCATTGAGTTCTGCCTGTTTGCTAATCTTAGCTATGATTACCGTAATATCCAGAATATCAGGACTTCTGAGAATTTATTTCATGCAGCTGGAAAACAGCAGGAATTTCATTTTTGCTGATGTGAGTTTTTTGCAGGCAAACATAGTTGTGTGATGGAGCTTTGAACTTCTGCAGCTTGTTAATGGTTTCAGAAACATCTGTGATTGCTAACTTGGTTCAGTCTGTGTTCTTTGTTATGTTTTTTCTTAATCCAAAGTGTCATATTAGACTGTCACATTATTCTGACAGACGAGGGAGAAAAATCTATCAATTAACTTACCAACAATCCCTCAAAAACACGAGTAACTTAAGTGTCTGTCTGTTTCTTTTTAAACGCTCCAACGTACCATTTTTCCTCCCAAACTCTCTGCTTTTCTAACTTTTCAACTTTTCAATCACCATCGAGCTCAAACATACGGTTTCCTCCCTCCGGTGCAATTTAGCAGCTTTCAAAGAGACATTTAAAGTGCACGACTCGCGGGTACACTTGGAGTTGAAAATGGAGAGAAGTGGAGAAAAGAAAGGATGAACGATGGGAACACGAGGGAAAGAAAAGCGATAATAGAGGCTGAGGGGTTTTATAGTGCGCTCTCTGTTAAAGCTCCGAGCTCCACTTTACTGCCCATCTCATCTCAAACTCTGCGGAGCATTACTATCACCACCATTTTCCATTAGAATTGTATTTTTCTTTTGCTTCTGGTTTTTCTTTTGTCAGGCTGCAGCCTTTCTCTCTCTCTCTCTCTCTCTTTCTTTCTGCCTGTCTTATCCACTTCAATCTTTCCCTCTCGCTCTCATTTCATATCTCACGACGTCTCTGCGTCCCTTCTGTGTGCCCTCATTCCTCACCTTGTCATTTCCTGCAGGCTCCTTAATCTATAACTCCACCTTGACGTCACCTCCTCCCCCGCCATTCCGTCCCCCATCGTTTACTGTCTTTGTCTTTCCGGCTCTTCGACAAATGACTTGTCTCTCAGCTATATTCACACTCAGACTGATGTTAGTTATCAGTAAATTGGACCATCAGTGATGTTTTCTCTCCATATGAGACGTGAAGCTGAGTGTTAATAGTCTGTGCTCGAGCCTGTTACACAGTTTCTATAAGGGACGAGTGTTTTTTTTAGTCATTATGTAAAAATATTTAAATTTATTTATCTATTTCCTTAATACATGCAGTTCTTATACTGCAACATACACTTTTTGAAAAAAAAAAATAATGCGGTAACAGTGCAGTCCTGATTAGTCACCACTATAAAGTCTTTTCCATTATTTTACTTATCTGTTGACTTTCTGTTTCCTCCTCTGAGCCGTGTGTCTGTATTGTAAGTAAACTAAGAGCAAACTCTGTCAAAAAAAGCAAATTCTGACTCTGATTTTTGCTTGTTGCAGCCTATTTTCATGATATGATGGACATTAAAATATAAAAATACATCTTTTAAACATCCAATCAACGACAATTTTCAAAACAAGTCAGTTTTCTTAAGTTCTTAAATACAATTCAAGATGTTTAAAAATGTGCTTGCTTGCAGAAATCCACATGTGAAGACAGAAACGACTCTTTTATCTGCACGCTGAATATAAAACTCCAAGCAGCAGCTCTTTGGCTTCAGCCCAACATAAAGAGTGAAAACATGCAAAAGCAGCTGACCGAACTTTTTCCACAGCTGTAAAAGCATCGAGTGTGTTAATTAGTGAACGTCTACGTGAATTTTTCAAAATGCCAAACTTCTCCTTTAAGTAAAATAAAACTTCCACAAACACTAACATACTGTTCATGTATGATTATTGTTCATATCCATCAAACCTTCCATCCAAATCTCAGACAATATAATTAAAAAAAGATGTAAACAGTTACAACACCGTGTAATTACCACAGTGTGACGGTAATTTGGCTGTTACATAACGGACCCACATGTGGCTGTGAGATGTAAATAAAGCATCTTTGGAGGTTTTGTCCAGAGGCAGATTCAGGTTATGTTAAATATCCTTAAACAAGACGCAGCAACGTAAGTAAAAATAATTGTTTTGATGTCTGACTGTCTGGTTTCTATAGTTGAGGTTCATGTTACGACACACAGAGTAAAATTACTCTGCCTTTACCTGGTAAACTTGACCTTGAGACATTTTAACAGTTTTATTCAGACATACATTTATTTTTTTTAATAACAAAATGTCATTTAATTGCCCCTCTTGTACAGAGAAATTTGAATTCAGAATAAAATATTGTTCATCATGATAAAGTCAGACACGTCCAGCTGTCTCCTGTTTTGTTGTTTGACTCTATAAACTTCCGCACATCATTCAAAATAAATGTCATACAGGGACTCGTAAGCTTTGTGAGTTTGTTTCCCAGCAGAGAAATGTTGGCAGGTATGTTTGTGAGCTTACAGAAAAAATACTCCCTCAGAGACGGAGACTCTGTAATAAAAGAGAAAAATATGCTCCCACCAGCTGAGGACACTCACCCGAACGGGGAAGTTACATTTGCCCTTCCTCACAGCCTCCTCATCAGCCTGCCACTGGTGCGGTCTGCTGGCCTCTGGCACGTAGGTGGGCTTCTTCCTCCTCAGGCTCTGACGAAGCTTGTTCATCTCCGGGGTCACGTGCTCCCTGGTACTGTGGACGCAGACACAGGAGTGGGGTTAAAGGTGTGAAAAAAGACCAAAGTTTAGGCCCTGAAATTCACTTAAGAGATTTAAAAAGACAAAAAAAATGACAGTAGCTTCATAAGCAACTGACTGCCTTTAACATAAAGAAAACAAACGATACAAAAACCATTTGTTTGCTCTCAATTTGACAGTAAAACTCATTAAAAGCTAATTAAACGCAACAGTGCCAAACTATATTTTAAAGAAATGACACTTGAGATTTTTTTTTTTTCCTACAGAAACTGCAGTTCTGCGTTGCATGAAAGATAATGAGTGAAGTGGGATGGATTTCATTGATTAGCTCGAGCTCATTATGCAGTAATCATCCCTAACAAGGCAGCCAGTACATTAAATCATAAACACTCGGAGCTGCGATGCTCCATTGATTCTCCACTCGGAGGCAGACTGAGCGAATCACACAGGTAAGAACGTGGGCGCTAATGAAAACAAAGCATAGGGCACGCTTTCATCTCTCCAAGAAACATCAGGAAAGCTGAGAGAATACTGATCATCTCACACACACATGCACACACACACACGCATGCGTTCACTGCGATGCCTCCCTGAACACACACAATCCTCTCCGCTGCCTAATTAGACCATTCAGCCCGCTGGCCTGTTTAGCGATGCTAATTTCCACGCATAATGAAACATGACGCCATCAAAACATGACCTGCTTAAAAATGATAATTACTGTTTTCATTCCTCCGCAGTCGCATAACCCCCCCCCCAACCCCCCCATCACCACCACCCTCAACAGAAGATGTGGAGTACAATAAAAAACATCCCCTCGTAAGTGCACATCTGTCTTCTGCAGGACTGAATTAAATGCATCAGCAGCTTCTGAGTCCTTTAATCAGACCTCACTCTCCCTCTTTCCCCTGTTTTTTTTTCTGATTTTACTACATCCAAGCCATTTCTTTTTGTCTTTCTACGTCTGAGGCCTTTTTTCCCGGCACTGTGGTCTGATAAGAAGACTTAATAAAAACTGCGGAGGAACATAAAAAATGTTTATCTTTGTCCTTCTCTGCTTTCTCTCTCTTCCATATCTCTTGGGTTAATCCCAGTAAAGAGCACACTTACTTACACTATTTTCTTACCGTCTCATTGCCCTCCTGGCTCTAACGGAGTGTGAAGGCACACAAATATTACACTGAAGATATGAAATGTCCATATGTGAGCTGCGATCTGGACGCTGAAGGGAGAGGAATCGTCTCTGCTCGGTCTCATGCGGGTCAGGATGTGCATGCAAATATATACACACACACTGACACAGATCATTTCTCATTATCACTGCCGTCTTACTGGTAAAAGGCGCCAAAGGCTGATGTGTCAGAAGAGTCAGCAATTAAAAAAAAGTCCTCGTGCACACACACAAACACGCACACACACACACACACACACACACACACACTCAGACATTTGTGTGATGCAGAGTATTCAAATGCAGCAGCTCGAGTGACTTCACTCATTTCTGGCATGTGAGGCGCGCACCCTCTGCCAAGTGCAGGCACACACACACACACACACACTCACTCACACACAAACACACAAACACACAAACACACATCAGCCTCTCTGCAGCTCAACACACACACACACACACACACACACACACACGTCAAGGCTTGTGCCAGTCATTTCTGGGCAGAGCACCAAATAACCGGCACCTGGCTGGCACCGGCACTGCTGCAGCAGGTGTGTGTGTCTATGTGTGTGCATTTGTGTGTGTGTGGGTGTGTGTGTGTGTGTGTGTGTGTGATGTGGTAAAAGCTTGCTGGTGCGTAAGCTCCCACGAGGGAGATGGAGGGGGGGAGCTATGGGGAACTGGTTGAGGGGAAAGGAGGAGCTGGTCGGGGAATACAGGATGTCATGTAACTGCCCTCATATGGTTTGAGGCCGCGGTTGAAGGGGAGGAGGAGGAGGAGGCGAATATGACTGGCATCTGATGCCAAGCCACAGGAGAAAGACAGAAAAGAAACCATGTGGACTGGGCGACTTGAGCAAGTGAAAAACAACTGTAAGAAGTGGAGGATTGAAAAAAAAAACGAGGTGAGAAAAAACTTATTGCTGTGACGCAGATTCATCCTGCAGTTCATCCATCAGTCATCCAGCTGCAATAAAACGGAGAAGTGTGGGGGTCGTCGTGTGATTTGAAGGATGATACCAGAATAGATGAAAAGCCAAATTTTCTTATTAAAAGAACTAAATTACCCAGATTATATTTATCAACTCTGGCGCTCAGACTTTCTTATCTTCACAAGAGAAATCACAGTTATCTTCACTCGTGCTTTGACACGGGGATTAATATCGACTCTGATTATATTTATATTAAAGAAAAAAAAACAGAATACACATTTGCCATCGCACTAACTCACGAAGCGACAAGAGAGGTCAAGCACATAAATGTTTCAGATTAAATCTAGAAATATAAATAGTTCGGCCACTCAAGAAATGTCAAAACACATTAATTATGTCCTTTCACAGTAAAATTACATTTCCACGATGCCTGTTTCCGTTTAGAGGTTAAATAATAGTGATGCTAATGAGGTCATCGCTAACTGAGGCAGTGTGACTGATATTGTTTTCACCCTGTTAATCTGTGTGTGTGTCGCATCATTGCAAACTGCAGACTGCAGTAATAACAACCACCACAGAAGCTGTTTTTAGTTCTTTGTCGGGTATTTATTTCATCCGTCTGTCCGTCAGTGGACACGTTTTGTCAAAGAAATAATGTCACAACTGTGCAGGATGCAGTGATGAAACTTCACAGGTGTAAAGATGAAGGAAAGAGTATGAAAATAGATTTGTTTTGACCAATGAGGACGCAGTGATCATGTAATGTCAGTACTGAGTTAACTTGTTTTACACAAGAAAATATTATTTTGTTGTTTGTGGGGTTTTTTGGTGTCTGTGTTTTTGTCTTTCTTTGTTTTTTGTGGATGAAAAAAGAAAAATCTGACAACAATATGAATGTCAGAAGAAAGAAAACATTGCAATGGTAAGTAAATGATAAGTAAAAGAATAAATAAATAAGAATCATCCTGCAAAATACGGGAGAAGACACGTTGGCAGCAGAGTTTTATGATTATATGTCCAACTTTTCTCTACATATTTCTTGTAAATATCAAGTTTTCTTCTTATCGTTTTTGTATAGAGTTAGTTCTTTCCCCCTTTTTACAGTTATTAAGGTATGATGAGCAGATACCAGAGCGGCCTTCATCTCCTCATTTAACTCCACCATAAAGTTTAATATATATTTCCCAAGAAATTGACTTCAAAACCATATGAATGTGGAGGAAAAATGCTCCTTTCATCGGCACAAATGCTCGATATAAAGTGTGTGTCATGGCCAAAGTCAGACTGCAGTGAAAACAAGTTGATAGTTCGTCTCTCGCAGAGCAGAACAGTGTGAAATGAATAGAAATCTGGTAGTAAATACTCTTTGATGAGGAGACCCATTAGGGTGGAGACATTACCCAGCATGCAACATGTAAAGGCCTTGCATAGCTGTGACCTCACCCCGCACAACAAGAACCATCTGCACGACGAGAAAAAAGACAGGAGAGAGACAGAGGGGGGGGGAGGCAGGCAGGCAGGCAGGCAGGCAGGCAGGCGAGGATGGAAAACATCAAAATAAATCTATAAATCAATGGCACAGATGAAGTCCAACTCTCGTCATAAACCCACGCACTTCAGCGTAGACTACACAAACAAGAGGCCCGGTGCCAAAAAACACTTAGCTGTTCCCCATCCAGCGTTTGAGCTCGCTGCCATCTGGAACGTATTGTTGCAGGGGTAGATGGCAGGAGAGACGACTTACGTAGACTTTCAAGTTCGTTCACCCAAGCTGACCTCCCTTCATGGCCGCTTCCTCCCAGAGTTCCTCTGTATACGTCTTGGTCATTAGTTTTTTATGTTCCAGATCTCTTCTTCTTCTTCTTCTTCTTCTCTGGTATTGTCTGTAAGATGTAAACGACGGAAGCAAAAAAAAAAAACGGGCCTAAACAGGCTAAATATCTGCAGCTCTGGTGATGTGAATATGAGGAAATGGGTTTAACAGGGACGAATATAGCGAGAGAGGAGTTCGCCCACTCGTACAGACTAATAAAAAAGTGGGGGGAACATTTTTTAGCTCCAGCTTGTTAAATTGGTATGTGAACTGTTCGTAAGTTGGAACAACCGTCGTTAACAATGTGGGTGTGTGGGTGTGTTTTCTATCCGATATTAGTTTATTAACTTTGATTTAAAGAGTTACAAAGTCGATATTAATGTCATTTTGCGTTGGAACGCGTGTGAACGTGTCACCTCTTTATTCCCTCCACATAATCTATGTTGAGACTGCATGAACTCATGTGTGTCCAGCTGTGTTTCCGTGCTTGCCAGATGTGAGTCTGATTGATATCTTTGGCGCGCTCCCTCTCTTTCACACACACACACACACACACACTCATGTATACACACACACACACACACTCGGTGCTCCTCCCTGATCCAGATGTTCTGTGTTCAACAGCCGCTCAAAGATTTTTTTTTTTGCAAAGCGGGTCACACTCCTCCCTCACACTTCTTCTCAACCAAATGCTTGCAAAACACACCTCATACACGGAGGGAGGTAAAGAAGACAGGGTGATGTTGCATGCACACACACACACATGCACACATGTAACACAAACACACACAATGAGTCCCTGCCACCTTGCATTGCGGGTAAGTCGTGTGTGTGTGAAGCTCTGCAGAGACAAGGAAGGGACGGCAAGAGGTGGGGCACGATTGTGTGTGTGTGTGTGTGTGTTTTGCATGTGTGTGTGTGTGTGTGTGTCTGGGCGTGTGTGGCAGCAGGGGATTGTGTGGGCTTAGTCATCACTGAGCTGACCACTTCGCATGGACACGATGTACCTCTGCCTGTTTCCTCCTTGCTGCTCAGGAGAGGCTGCGTTCGTTGTGCTGAACTCGCCCTGCAGCTGAGAAGCTGGTGTGTTTCTGCAAAAGCGTCCAGAGTTACTCTGATTAATTTTAAAGTCATAGTGGAAGAAAAAGCATCAAAGGTCACTAAGACTGTAAATACAATGTAAACTAATTATTCTACTGTTTGAAAATATAATAAACCTACATGCTGAAGACAAGAAAAATGCTTTATGGTTTGTTGATTCAAATCTTTTTACCAAAACATCTAAAAGGCAGAAACACATTTAGAAGCAAACTAGGTAGATTATTTCTCCTGTTTTGGAGTTTTCTTCTGGACATTGAGATTTTCTTTAACCTATAATTAGTCTGACTCATTTGATGTGGACTGTGGGTATAAAGCTGCCATCGGGCGACTACCTCAGTCATCTATCTCTTCTCTGTTTTTGTTGTTTGTGTTTTATAAGTTTGCAGGAAAACTGTTGCAAAAAAAGGCTGAATATCTTTTATTGATCACTCAAAGTTAATGTTTTCTTTGTGATTTCAGCGTCATCAGTTTTGTGACAGATTTTCTCGAAAACTGCCTCTTTTTTTAGTCACATTACTGGCAAAAGAAGCATGTGTACTCAATTAAACACACACACACACACACACACCCACAAAGGTTCTCCTCAATTCATTTAACGACCCGTTTTAAATTTCGAATCAGTAGAGACTTATCTCTCAGTTAATGTGAGACAATAAACAGTTATCTTATTTAATCAAAAACACATTAGACATTGGCACATTATGCTGACACAAACACACACGCACACACACACACACACACACACACACAGGAACAGGAACACACACGCACACACACTCAGTCATGCTGAGAAAAGTGACCCAGTTTCTGGGCTCTGCAGATTTCAACTGACAGCGAATGACCCAAAAGGGGGGACACACTGACTCGTACTATCATCCAAACTGTGTCTCTTTTTCTATCTCTCACACACACACACACACTCACTGACACACACACAAACTAACACACATGTCAAGTGGCAGGTGGTCTGTGCATGTGAGTGTGTGTGTGATTAAAAAAGAAATAAAGGAGTGTGACCTCGTGGAGATTAACCAGGGCACTTCTGTTTAGACTGAAGTCTGACCCGGGACAGGACGGCCCTGTTTGGGACTCTGCTGACGAGGCTGTTTGGAGGTTTGTGTGTCCGCAGATGTTCATGTAACACCAACGAACACTTCAGAATGAGATTAATACACTCACAATACCAGGATATTAATTTTAACAGCATTCCCAGACTTTAGTCACACTTAAAACTCAAATATAAACATGAGATTTGACCTTGACTAAGACACTGTGAGTCTTAATTTCATGTGACGCTGAATAAAAATATGATTTGAACATTGAAATTTGTCAAAAAAAATCCTATAAACCGAAATTCAAACACACATCTGATCATTTTTACAATCTGCCTGTCAATAATATGGTTGAAACTTCCTCTGTGCTGATGAAGAGCTTCAGAACATGATCTTTACAGATGGCATCCACATCCAGCAGGCGAAACTGTTGCAAAAGTCTTGTTGTTTTACCCAATAAAGTTCTACAACAGTGAGAAATAAACCAGACAGATTTAAGCAGAACTGCACAAATAAATCCTCATTTACATAAATATTAAGAGATGTTAATAAAAACACTTTGGACTCGATGACAAGTTACATTTTGACTTTTAAATTGCCAAAAAGACTTCAGACTTGTTTTTTTGTCTTGTTCCCAAAATTGTTTAAAAGCACCTTCTAGCATACACGAAACAGGCAAACAACTGCAGTAGATGAACACGTTCATGAGTGTGTCCTGGTGTTGTTGTCAGGTTAATTTTTCTCTTGTAAGTTTCGCAGTTTTCTCAGCTAACTGGTGACATTGTGGTGATGTGATGTAATCTTTCAGCCACCGAGACACCCGGATATCAGTTTTTATCCTTCTGTTAGTGAGACAGCAAAAATCCTCTAAAATTAAATCGGTTAAACTTCTGAATCTACTTAAATTAAGCAGAAAAAATTGCATTATACTGAAATCAACATTGACACACAACTGCTGCAGATCATCAACACACAGCCGGGCTGAAATTTTCCACGTCAATATGGAGGCTGGAAAACAAACAACACGATCTCACACATCGTTCACTCGGAGCATCAGACGGTAATTTCCACATGAACAGAAGAAACACGGCAGCTGAGTTAAAAACAATAATGAACTGTTTGTGCTTGTGCCGCCTCATCTGAACAAATAAGAAACATTAACAAGCTCCGGCACAGCGGCGGCGGCGGCCACACTGAGCGAACGCAGCCCGGAGAAGCACACACACACACACACATCAGTGGAGAGATGTGTACAGTGGAGTGTGTGGGAGGCTTCTGGTACATACATTTCTGCAAACACAGCTGTATTGCATCTGTAATGGTCCTAAAGATTAGGAGTGTGTGTGTGAGTTGTGTGTTTGGGTGTGTGTGTGTGTGTGTGTGTGTGTGTGTGTGTGTGTGTGTGTGTGTGTGTGTGTGTGTGTGTGTGTGT
>JAQMCX010000053.1:3951088-3994806 GCA_029814765.1 Acanthurus leucopareius | reverse complement strand
AGATCAATAAAGTATCTATCTATCTATCTATCTATCTATCTATCTATCTATCTATCTATCTATCTATCTATCTATCATGACGTAAGCCTGTATAACATTATATACTGCTGAATAAATATAAAAAAGTTATTTAAAACATGTAAATCACTTAATTTCTCAATATTGTCATGTTTTAGTGCATCTTGTCTTATGGTACTAACACTTGTTTAAAGGGGAAAATGTTACAAAATGAAAATCTCTCAAGAAAAATCTGAGATATCAAAGCTGAATATCAGGCAAAATTTCTTGCACATGCTTTGCAATGTAACACTTATTGAAGGCCGAGCTTTTTCTCAGCCTTTGTTTGCCATAACAATGCATATTTCTGTTTCATATCTTGTAAGACATGTGCATACAGTAGTCTACTGATCCACATGGGAGGGAGGAGCCCACACAGCACACTGGGGGGTCTAACCAAATCTCTCCTAACTTTGCTTTGTAAAGCAAGAGGCCTCAGGCAAACACTTAGATTAAAAAGATTCTGTATTTTTTTTGCACATTTGGCAAGATTTTAAAAAACGTAGACTTCAATAAGGGATTTATGTGAGAGAAATAAGTGAAGAGTGACGCAGAATGGAGAATAATGGGGGGGTTGGAGTGTGCTTACATTATGCATGTGTGCGTGCACCTCGTCCGACCACTGAGCATCTTATCTCATTTACGAGATGAGATGCAGGCGCACTTGCTTGTCATATCAGGAGATGCATTAATACAAAGCAGTCGTCACAGATATAGCAGACATAGAGAGCATGCATTAAAATAGGCCTATACTTCAGAGAGTTGGGGGGCAGGGGGGGGGGGTGTACGTGCAGCTGCTCAGGGGGGCTGAACATCTGCCCATCAAAACAAGTCTGCAGGGAAATTGAAAGGTGAGGAAGACACATCAGCACATTATGTTGTTTGCCGTCCTCTTAACGACTCGCCCGTGTCAGAAACCTTTTTAAAAATGCACATATGTTAATGTTATGACATTTATAGCCACATTATCATTCCGTGCAAACACCTCAGCAAGAGAAAAAACCCTCTGCGTACGTTCTCCATACAGCCTCTGTTCGAGACGCCGACTCTGGAACGAGGCTGTCAGGATGTAAACAAAAAACCCATGTGAAGGAAGACGCTGTGTGCAGCGTGTGAGGAGATGTGTGTGTGCGTGAAAAAGAGAGAAGAGAAAGGAAGAAACTTCAAAGCTGGTCTACAGCTGAGATGGGGGGGTGGGGGGGGGGGGGGGGTAAAAGGGGTTGAGATTTTCCTCTGGCTCTTAGGAATGCGAAGCAAGAGCAATAACACATTCCCTATGTGGAGCACAGGGAGCAACATAGTACGGATAGCATGTAAACACACACACACACACATGCATACACACTCACACGGCAGCAGAGAGTCTGGTGTGTGTGTGTGTGTGTGTGTGTGTGTGTGTGTCCTGGCCTCTCTGCACGTTTCAAGCAGCCATCTGGTGAACTGAACGATCCAGGACATGACTGAGTCAGGCTGCTGTCCGGCCCTGCAAGACTTTTATTTTTATTCTCCTCACAACCGCCTCTCCCTCCGTCTCTCCCCCCCCTAACTCCATCCTCCCCCCTCCTCTCCCCTCGTAAGTCGCACTACTCGAACATCACCTCCGTATCATCCTTTGAAAAAGAGGGGGGACACGTGGGTGATGTCGAGGGCGGGAGGAAGAGGCCTTAAAGAGAATGGCAAATGCACACTCACCTTTCCTGACACACTGACTTCGCAAAGAGTGAAGTGGTGTTACGGGATGAGAGATAAAGAGTGAGTGGCTTCACTAATCGCACCGTATTGTGTTCCTATTACGTAAAATAATTTCAGCGCCGGCTCGGCATCTTCACAATATTCCTCTGTGATCCGAGGCGAGAGCAGACTGAGCCTGTTGGAGGACAGGCTATATTCTTTCTATTGATCTCCTTGTTAAGACGTGTTGAGGCCTGAGGTGTCTGGAGCCTCAGCCATTAAAACATCACTTCTTTTTTTTTTTAATTTAAAAAAAAAGAAAAGAAACGCTTTGGCTTTATTCTTGATTTCATCATGCGCATGGAGTAATTTCAGAGTGCAGAGTCAAAGCCGTGGAAGTGATATCAGCGGGGATTATGTTGTGCATAATGATGTCAAGTAGGCCCAGTTTCAGCTTGGAAATATAATAGAAAATCAATGTTTCTGGAAGTTTTTGGTTTCTGACCCGTAAGAGGTTTGGATGTGGTTGGAAGAAGCAGTTTGTGCAGAGAGAGGAACGTTTTCTATGGGATTTTGATCATATGAGCTCATACAGATGCAACCTGCAGCCAATGAACTTGTTATAATTTCATGACTGGTTTGCACCTCCTTTTGTATCCCTCCTCTCTCGCTTTGTTTAATAAAGTTTATACATTTTTTATTAGGGATGTAAATAATAATCTTATGTCAGTAAAATTATGTTGGCCTAGAGAACATTAGCATCAAAAGAGCCACAATCTTGATGAACAGAGTTAGCATCTACAAATTTTCAATCTGTAATGTACCTTTTTCATCACACTGGGACATTAAACACTAACTTAAAATGTTAAAACTGCTTAATTGCTATCTTAGCCAGAATTACAAAGCTACTAGATACAACTCATATGTATAAAAAACAGTTAAAACCAGCGGCTGCTTAGCTTAGCTTAGTTTAGTTTAGCTAACACCTCTTCCTGGAGTCTATATCATGTGACTACAGTATCCATTACATCTTCTGAAACTCATGTGAATCTTAGGTGTTTTTACAAAGTCACACACCAAACATCAGTAGGCTACTTTGTGATAATCAACAGTAAAAAAAAATTACAATTAAATAACATTCAGTGAGTAAAATCAAAGTAAAAACAGTTAGCATTTGGGTGGCATAATGTCACGCAGCATGTAGCTTTGCTCTCAGATCAATAATGAGGTAATAAATGAGCTGCAATGATTTAAAAATCTTACATTTTTCCAAGTCAGAGGGGAGTTTTGAATGTCAGGGCTTCTGTTAAGGATTCAAAGTCATTGCACATATTGGTTATGCTTGGAACATCTAACCAGGATCTGCAGTCTCTCTGTCTCCGTCTCCACCATGCTTTCCCTTTCTAATAGCCGCGAGTGCCTAACATAATACCTGACTGACTGACTGACTGGCAAGCTGGCCATAGACAGACCAGGGAGGCCCTGGCTTGAGTGGCTGGCTGATTTACAGGCGTTCTGGGTGGCTAGCTCGCTGCAGACGAAGCCTGAATCCCTACTGGGCTCTCTGGGCTTTACAGGGTGGAGCGGCTACTCATCTTCCTACAGTGCAGACAGACAAAGGCAGGTCTGTTCCTCCGGGAGCCAGCAGGCAGCGACTGCCACTTCCCCCTGACAAGAGAAGGCAGGCAGAAAGAGAAAGGAGCTGGAAAGTGAGCCGGATGGAGAAATTGATGTTTTGAGAGGAACGCGAGAGGACTGAGAAAGATAACGAGCAGAACAGAAGAGAGGAAATTGGAAAATTTTTAAAAAATAACAACTTATAAAGGGTTTTTTAAAAAAAAAAATAGGTGAGGAAAGAGATCACAATGTGGAGAAAAGGTCTGCAGGTCGAGCACTGATGAATAGCTTCATACAGTCCAATATGGTTTCTGATACAATGACCTGCAATCAATCAAAACGCTGCCATCTGTTGCCCTTTTACAAAGTATTTTCCACCCAGTCTAAGCAGCCACGACAGGAACAATCCACCCTAAATGTTAACACTATCAACAATCTCCACACTTCTTCTTTCTTTTTTTTTTCACCGTGACCGTGGCATTTTACCGGAGCTCGCCCATGAAACAAGACACCTCGCCCTCCTCCATCTTTCCTCCATCTCTCCCTCTGCTCCGTCCATCTCTCTAGAAACTCCGACGGCTCCTCACCTCCTTCCTCTTGGCCTCCTCGGCCTCATCCATCTGCCCCGGCAAATAGCTGCTGTCGTGTGAAAAACCCATTTTGGGAGGATTTATCTCCTGGACTCATTTTTTTCAGATTTCTCCCTTGTTAAAATGCTGTTATTGGGGTTTTTTATGTCCTACATTTGTTTCATTCTCTTTTGAAATAACAGCTATGTAGCGGACCACACGTGGAGCCTGACTCACACCGTGTAATTTAAAACGAATACACGCATTTACAAACTGCGCAGCTTGAGATGATCATGTTGGATTGAGAGACGCATGCAGGACGAAACTTTGTGTTGTTAATACGCCCAACATGTCTTGCCAAAATTTAATAAAAATTAACTAGCACTTGTGCTATTTAGATGCTACATTAAGCCACAAATATTACATATCATGGCAAAATAAGAGAATAAATACTGTTTATTTACCCTTATATTTAATATAAAGACACATTTCTGATGCAAACACTCTAGGAAGCCTTTTAAAGACATAAAAGCTAATTTAGCTTAGCATAAGGAGACGGCAGCGACAGCACGTCTGGCTTCGTCAACAACTTGTTGATTTCACACTGTTTTTTTGTTTCTGTAAGACTTAAATAAACCGAATGTGACATGTGACGAGCTTCAGAGAGACTGACGGAGCCGAGCATGTTGTTTCTGCATGATACCACCTGCTAACCAGCTGCCGGCTGCAGCTTTATATTTACTGCACAGATATTAGAGTCGTATTGATCTTCTTACTTAACTCATGCAAAGAACATGAGTATGAAATGTTCCAAAATGTTTAATTTTTATTACTTTAAAGCAAAGAGGAACATGAGCTGTGAGGGGGGATGGTTTCTCTAAGCCTTTCTCTCATTTTCTGTGACCTAACACTTTTTTATGGCTTTTTTATGTTCTGTGGCATCACCATAATGCTTTCTAATCTCATATGTTATGGTGGGGAATCACTGTGAAAGCCTTAAATTGGGTGATTAACAGTTTTAGTGCTTTTCCTTCTATTCTTCCCTCCTTTCTCCTCATATTATACACTTCTGACGTGTATTATGAGGATTGTTACGCCTTGTTTATCGTGGTGGTTCAGCTCCATCTCAGTTCCTCTCTTTGTCACAGTGAAGATGCCAACAGCTGGAAGAGTGGGCCACATCTGGTGCGCAGCTGGCCACCGTAGAAAGGACAGGGGGATGGACGGGACCGAGAGGAGTGTAGGAGAAAAGAGGAGAGGAGGAGGAGGAGGAGGAGCAAAGGGCGATGGTGTGATAAGAAAATCTATAAGAAGTATATTAAAGGTTGTTGAGTGCTGCAGAACTGAAACGAGGGAAGGGAGGAGAAGCGGAAAACGATGAAAATCAAGGAGGAGCGAGAGAATAAACAGCCACACCTGCAATTCTGACAAGAAAGAAGAAAAAGGAGAGAAGGTGATGATTGCAGAAGGAAAGCATAAAAAGGAAAAGAGGCAAAAAATTGAGGGCGAGAGACTGATGGAGGCAGAGAGAGAGAGAGAAGTACAGTCATGCGGAGTCAGATGCTCCTAATCAGCTGCGTTGCTGTCAGAGCTCCTTCGCCATAGCAACCATGAGTCATAGCGCCGGTAAACAGACACAATGTTTTATAAACTAAAAGCCTCGCTGGCACATTTACACATCTACAAAGCGTACTGTAGCAGGAGGAGGGCGGCGGTCGGCCCTTACAGAGGAGAACACGTGCTGCTTCTGCCTCGGCTGCTCGTTTCTGACAGGAGGATTTATCACCCAGATTACAGTAAACTTTACAGCAGGAACCTGGAGGAGTCTGTGAGGCACAAATTAAAGGGTTCCTTGTTGTTTTTTTTCTTCTCCTTGGCATCAGTGATGACTTCAAGCACGGTTGTCAGTTCTCTAAAAATTATGTAACGCTGACTGTTACCAAAGCCAAAGACAAGAAGCTACTAACTGAGCTGGGGAAAAAAAAAATTCATATTTGACCGATAATGTGATGTGAAATGTGAAATGTGATAGTCTTCGAGTTTAGATACAGTTACATCATGATGTGTCATCATTTCCTTATTTTAAATGCTGCATTTCAGCAAAGTGATGTAATGTCCTGAGCTTATCAAGCTGCTCTAATCTTTGCATTTACCCACTCAGTCATCATATTCAGATTACTGATGATTATTTATCAACAATCTCTTTGGGTTCATGTCTTTTTTAAAGCACAGATAGTCGTCTTTTTTTCAGTCTGGGTTCATATCACTTCGTCCTACTTTCATGTTTTTCTCATTTTCTCTGCTTCGTCTTTTTTCTCCATCACAAAGAAACAAAAGACACAATCACATGAAGAAATAAAAGACCCTGATTTACTGAAGTGAATGAACGCCAGCTTAAAAGTGCCTCAAGGAGAGACACAAAGTGGATTCCAGATGATCTTAAAACCGGCACAAAGTTAAACACTGTTGCAATAACACATGGAGAGCACTATGTTCCTTTTCATTAGCCAACACTTCTATAGTTAGTAATATTTTCCTTTGACCAGCATTTATAGTTCTCGAACAACAGCTGAACAAAGTAGGTGCTTTCACATAAACATTAAGGACAGTGAACTTTGGTATGAAGTCTTTCAAGAGCTGTTTGCTCAGTGAATGGGTTCATTTACTGGTAATAAATCCTTTATTGATCAGGCTATAATGCTTAGTAACTTGAATAAGCTCCTCAGGTTGAATATATAGGCCGATATATGTGTCACAGTTTGGGGGATTTAAAATAATTCAAAAACATTGAGCATTAATCTCTAAAAGCACATGACATGATCATTTTCTATGAGAATCCCACTGGGTAAAGATCAATTTTTAAAAAAAACTCTCGCTCGCTGTCTCATTAAGGTTTTTTTGAAGTTGTGTTGATGTCTGTCACACAAACAAGAGCAAAGAGATATTTTTCAGTTATCTGGATCCCATAAATTCAGCTAATGAAAGTGGACTCTGTTGATTCTGCACATAAAAGTCTGTTTACGGGTCTCAGGTCTTTTGCATAAAGTCTGTGTGAAGCCTAATTAATCTCAAGTGATGTTGTTGCATCTGCAGAAAGCTGAAATCAACTGATTAATCAGTCTGGATGATTTCACTGTCCAGCTTTAATAAGAGCTGCTTTCAGAATATTTTAACCTCATGAGCTTTTGGTTAAAACTCTGTAACAGCTGTGTCATGGACTGTGTCATCCTTTCACCCGGGGTCAATCTGATTTACAGGCATTGACCTTCATTTTGTCAGGCCTTGTCATGTTTAGTCTCAAACTAACCAGCGCATAAGCAGCCATGCATTTACTTGCAGAGTTAATGCACACATATAGTTTGCATGTGCACCAGAACAACCTGCAACTGTTGTCTCTAGTCACTCCTTCTTTTTACAGCTGGAGGTAACTTGCACCGTCTGTCCCTGTCTTTCTCACTTAAACACACACACACCCACACACACATTCACACATGCACACATGCATGCAAGGCTTGATTCCTGCATGCATCTGTTTCCTTTATGTGTCCTCTATCAGCAGAAGACTCAGCTGTCCTCCGTCCTTCACCTCGTCTCTGAGTCCCTCGCTGCTTCTGCTTCAGACAGGCCTGCGGAGCTATACACCACACAGATGCATGCCGTCAACCGTAAAAACTGCTTTAAGTGTTGTCACCCGGCTCCTCTAACCACCCCGCCCCCCCAACCTCACTCACTCACTGCCTCCCCCCTCTCTCTCTCTCCCTCTCCACTCTTCACATAGCACAGTGAATAGGCCCCTCTGTGCTCTGGAAGATTTAACTGGGGTTCTGTCTGTCGCTAACAATCTCTCTCCCTTGGCGTCACTCTGAAATAGTGCAGCGGAGAAGCCAGCGTCATATTAAATAGTGTTTTTTCCACACTGTGAGGCTAAAGTTCAGCTGCACACACACACACACACACACTCACACACACACACATACACACACTGTACGTGCAAACTTTGAATTACTGCAGAGGAAAGCAGTGGAAAGTGACAGCACATTGGCTGTAAGTGCTGTAAATAACACATGATTAGAAACTAACAATGGCAGCGTTCCTCAGATGAATTGCAGTGAAGACGGGACATCTGGGCTCATTTGCATCCACACATTGATCAAAAGAAGAATCCCGATTTTGAATCCAAGGAAAGTTGAAAGCATTTGTAATGTTCTGCAAATGCATTCTGCCGCAGCTTCAATGTGATCTGACTTAGTTAAGAAAAGCTAAAGTCTTCTAGCAGACTGGGAATGAGAGCTCAGCTCGAGGACTTTCACGATTACTCATTGGTTTCCCCGGCTAAGTTTCAGTGGCTGGTCGAGGGATTCATACAGGCAGCACCCACATTTGTCACACTTTGAAGGAGAAACTCATCACCTCTAAAGTTCACAAATAAACGTTTAAGTGGAAGAACAGCAGGTTGTGGTTTTACTGTGAGCCATTTAGAAGTGGTTTAAAGTTTTTATACTGCTTCTGTTGCATGCATTACTAAATCCAATGCTACTGCAACACATGTTCGGACTGTGAATTTTGTCAATCATGTCAAATGTTTAACTTCTTAAAGGAATAAATGTCGAACTTGGCTTACAGCACAAACAAAAGTTAAGTTATTGTAATTATGGGTTTCCAACTTCTTATCAACATCCAAGGGAACTCAGATTTTTGAGATTACTCCCATATATATCAAACTTATATTAGACAACATTTTAACCCTATAAAAACACAACATTAGCATAAAGACGAGAAGCAACTGGTCAGTTTTACAGTCTCACACTGAGGCTCTGTGAAGCTTCTCTACAGGTTATCAACACATTTTAAAGAAACTGTGTAAAGCAGGTGCACCAGTGTGATCATCACACTGCAGGAGGAGATGTTGGGTTGAAGGCTTTCTCTTGTCTTGGATTCATAATTGTAGGTGCGAAGTGCAATTTGGGACCAAATATGAGAAAATAATTAGCAGGCAACAAGTGATTTGGACCCTGAAGGGAGGATGCACACGTTTCAGAGGCCTCTTTTTTTTAGCGTTCTCATTTATTGTGCACACACAAGTTCTCCACTGAGCTGCTTCTGAGCTACAACAGCTAAACAGGCTTGAAATAGGTCATCACCAAAAAAATAAACTGATAGAAAAGTGAGCAAAAAATATAACACCCTCGCAACTCAAAGTGACAGTAATAAGTTGCGATGAGCGCTCCAGTCAGAGTCGTGGCTGCCGAGAAAGACCCGTTTCCACTTTCCTTGTTATCTGCAGAGAAGAACGCCACTGAAGCACACAAAATAAACTGCTGATCGCCAGAGAAACATACACACACTCTTGCCCACAAGAAAAAAAAAAAACACAAATCGCTGCCTTCACACATGAGCGTCCACTAGACAGGCATTCAAATCCAATACATGACATTAAGAGCACATCAGATGCACACAAACAGACACAAATAACGGGCCTGTGTCTTTGCACTGGGAGCATTCCATTAGTGTGTGCAGTAATGGAAGCACACGGGTGAAAGGAGTGGTTGCATTTAACTAGCCTGCAGAAATCAGATAACTCCACTCAGCACATATTGAAGGCACTTAGGCATCGGACAGCAGAGTCGAGAAGTGTGTGTGTGTGCATGGAAGAGTGGGAGAGAAAAAGCGCCAGGAAAGATGACGCGGACGTAAACGTTAGAAGACAAGCACATCTTTAGTGTCGCAGACTGACATGATCACATCCAATGAGGAGGGGACTTTCTGCCACGACTTAAAGCAGCGACCGCGGGGACAAATCGTTTCCAGTTTCCTCCTGTTGAATAATTCCCACCTTTCCTTCTTCCTTCTGCTCTTCCTTCACTCTCCTGTTCTTTTTACACTGTTAATCTCTCGTCTGTAGCCTCAATCTTTCTTCTCTGCCTCTTTAAATTTGCGTTACAGCGTCTTTTTCTTTTCTTCTCGGCGCTCTGCTCTTGCTCTTCTTTAAGTAATTCAAATCTCATTATTGTTTTCTATTTTTTTTAATTAATCCCACTACCAGAAATAGAATTCTGTAGTTAATTTAAGGGTTTTGGTTGCAGGGTTCAATTTCATTTATTAATACCCACACACACACACTCACACACTCCCACACATACACACACATATTTCAAATGCAGAGTTTTTTGCACAAAAAGTCCCACAGGAACACTGTGAACCCTCTAAACTCCATCAGCCAATGTGCGACACAGCAGTCGTAACTTCTCGTGCTTCTGATCTTCCTCCAAAAAAAGTGCAACAGTTCAAATTTGAAAGAGGCTGCTGATTACAAAGCGGCCATAAATCAATAAAAGACTTCCTCCAAACTGAACGAGCCTCTGACCTGCAGTCTGATGAAGTGCAGAGGTTGGTGTGACCGGCTTTCAGGAAGCCCAGCGTGGCTGCCGGCAGTAGCCAGGGCCGGGGCTGGAAGTGCAGCGGCTTGTTTAGCAGACCCACCCTGACCGGCACAAAGGGGGGGGCAACGCCCTCCTCCGCCACCAGCCAACACAGACAGCCCCCTGATTGGCCAGCTGGATGACCTTTGATCCTGGTTGTATTGTGGTCTCAGCTGCGCCCATCCCTCCCCCTTGTGTGTGTGTGTGTGTGTGAGTGTGTGTGAGTGTGCATGTGTTCAACAAAAGGCAGCCAAGTCCTAATGCAGCAATCAGAGCAGTGGAAGAGGGAAATGGTCTAAGGGGAAATGGAGTGTGTGTGTGTGTGTGTGTGTGTGTGAGTGTGTGAGTGTGTGTTTGGTCCATGCATCTGTGTGTGTGTGTGTGTGTGGATGGGGGTTGCGTAATTATGTTGTAGTTGTGATGAGTGAGTTTCAGTACTGATTAGCTAAATCAGAGGCCTTTTTTTATCCGGCAGCTTCTTGGTTTGAACTTTCAGGAAATTTTACCTCGAAGCCGTCCTCAAATCCGCCCCCCCCCCGGGCTGAATTTTAGCTTCCTGTAGTCACATTTCTTGACCTACAGTCTTCCTCCAGACCAAGACCAAGACCACACCTCTGCTATCTGAACCAAACTTTTTGACCAAGCCTAGTCCCTTTAGCTCCATAATAAGACCGAGCTTAGCCTTCAATTTGCCACAGATATGAAACAGTCTTCCTTTAGCCCCAGTCTCTGCACCGAAGCTAACCATCCATCCAGCCCTAATTAGTCATAGCCTCAAGCTAACCTAGTCTAGTTGACTGTGCAGACCACATTCAGTCAAATGCTTTTAGACCAATCCTAGCTAACATCTAACCCGAGCTCCCGACCAAACATAGCCACAATCCAGCTTAATCTTAGGTCAAATTTAGCCCTTTGCTAAGCTCAGTCCTGGGTCAAATCGAGCCCTACAGCCTTGCCCAGGAGCTTTCTGTGAGGGTGGTCCGAGGTTTGTGGGCTGAGACGCTCTGAGCTCTGCACCTACTCTCCTAAAACACACCCAGTGTGACTCTCTCTCTCTATATATATATATATTTCTATCCATCTCTGTCTCTCTCTCTCTTTCAGAGGCGATGGGTAGACCACCCCCGAACAGCATGACTGGCTGTCTGAGGAATGCCATGTCATGGAACAGATGGAGCTCCACAGACAATAGAGCTGCATGCATTTACTGGGCCTATATACACGAAGGCATGTGCCAAGTGTGTGTGTGTGTGTGTGTGAGCGAGTGAGTGTGTGCGTTATAGCCTCTAAGTCATTTAAACGCCATATAGGCTACATTATTTTCTCTCTCTCATTTCATGAATCTCCAATTAATGTCAGAGAAGAAGAAGTGTGGGAGAAATCACAATAAGCTGCAGCACTTTTTTATTTCTCTTACAAGGCAAAAGCCATGAAGAAGTTTTTTTTAAAAAAATGATGCAACAAAACCCAAAAAAAACCTCAACCACAAGGCATGATGCAACGGTGAGAGATGGAGTCAGTCCTGCAGACAGGTAGGATTATAGTTGCGGCTTACATATTCAAACTCAGGGGCGCGTGTTTCAGCGGCCACGCTGTCCCGGAATAAAACACCGAGGGCCCGACAAACACCGCAAAACCTCAGGACAAATAATTACCCAGAGATCAACGTCACACCTCACAGCTCAATCATATCACACTGACTCATTCCCACGCCAATAATGACGCCATAACCTACATTCCTGACATCAATCTGCGCCGTAATATCGTGATAAATAGCTCTAATTAACAGCAGGCCCATAAAGTTGCGGCTATTTTTTTTTAATTAATATGACATTATTGGAGTATTGTGATTAGATAGTATTCCTATAGAGACTATCATCGTACCGGTAGTTGTGTGCAAGAGCCGATTACACTCCCACTTATTACTCTTTCATTATGATTTGGAGATATACACCGCTATCAAAGGCTGGAGCTGCTACATTTCATTCATTTTACACATACGGGGCCCGCTGGCGAGCTGATCCATATCCTCCAAGCGTTTATCCAAACATTAAAATTACCCCGCAACTCTCAAATCAAAGGTTTAAGCATCGTTATTTAAGCGGATCGTGCACTTCTTTCATCGTGGATTCATTCATAATAAAAAATGTTTTAAAAACCCCTCACCGGGGTTTCAGAATAACCCTGGAAGTGTCAGGAAACAGGGATGCCGGACTGGACGGGAAACCAGTGAACTCACCCAAGAGAACGACGGATGATCGGCTCCCCGCTCCTCCTCTGTGCAGCTCCAGGACCCCGGGCAGAAAGAGATCACACACGAGAACAACCAGCGAATGGTAATTTCACCAAATCCTCTTCATCCGCACTGTTTCCACAAGAAAAAACCAAAAACAAAAAAAAAAAAAAGGAGAGAGGCGATGTATGGAGGCGATGTGAAGCCCAACCTGGTCGCTGCACACACACACACACACACAACACAACACAAGCACGGACGCACTCACATGCACACAGACATACAGAAATAAAATGAGGGGAAAAAAAGGTTCACTTCAGCGATTCAAGGGGAGATTTTCGGTGAAATTGGTGTAGCTGGAGTAATCTCGGATGCTTTGGTTGTTGACTGTGCACTTACTGGGCTGCTTCCCCCGGCTCCACCCGCTAACCCAGCCTTCCCAGTGCGCCCATTGGCACAGACGGCCGGACATGCAAATACACTCTCCCCATTGATGTTTTCCAGAAAAGAAAAAAAAAAAAATAAGACACAGCAGGGCTCTGTTTCAGTCGCTCCACTGCGCCATCGCGCGGCGTCTCCGGTGCAGTGGTTTACTCCAATCCTCCCTGTAGAAGCTGCAGCTTGCAGAGTCGCTTCAGGCTGAGCAGCAGCAGGGAGCTCAGGTAAAGAACAGGTGTGCTGCCACAGTGTGTTTTGTCAGGTTGATACTGTGGATTTGAACTCAGGTCCCTTTGTGGTGCAATGAGCAGGAAACTCTGCAGGTTAAATACAATATGTGCAACAATGGCGGTTTTTAATCAGTATTCAGCCTTCGTATCGCTTTACAGTGAAGGTTTTGATACAAAGGAGTGATTTTATTTTATTTAAATTGTTTGTTTTTGTTAACAAAAAAGGCCAAAGGCATTTTTATATATAAAGATTTTGTTCTAAATCCCTAAGTTAACTGTCAAAAATGAAATTCTGGCAGGTAAATAATGAATCCATTGATTTTTGAAAACCTTTTGTTCACCTGAAACGAGTCAGATTGAAAGTTCACCTTCCCTCAGAACTGTTTTTGTTACTTGGCTTGGATTTTTTAAGCTTAACCCTGCAGGATGATTTAATGTATCTCCAGTTTTTTTACATTTATCAGCCAGAAAAGGAAATGTTCTGTATTCCTCACCTTCATATAGTCTTGCATAGCCAGGTCTGTTTAACATTTAAACATATAAGCAGGACTTGACATCAAAACTCATCTGGAAGCCAATCACAGCTTACACACTTCTGATATGGGAATTTATGGTTATATGGACTTTTTAGTGAAGTAGCAGACATTTTGTGCCTAGCAGGTAATCTTGTAAAATGGAGATTATTCACATATTCTTGATTTTTAAATCCTTAAGCTCAATTGTAAAATATAAAACACTCTGAAAAAGGCCCGACTTTATTGTCCACAATGGCAGCTAAAAGCCTGTTGCTAAATAACAATGAAAAACATGCAAAAATGATGATAATACTGCCAGTGAACACCCTCAGGGAGTCCTAATAGCTGAAGATTGGACACTAACAATAAAGTTGTAATATAATTAAGCCAGTCCAGCCAATATAATAGAAACAGCAAAAGCTTAGAGCACAGAGCGGCTGCAGACTGTCCCTTAATGCTCCCACTGTGGTCGTCAGTAGGCCTAAAAACTATAACGATATCATGTTATTTTCAAGCCTCTGTGCACAAACCTTGTGTAAACACGATAATCTCCTCCGAATGCATCTGATGACATGCATAAAGCTTTAACTTCATAAATAAAACCGCCTCTTGTAGAAATAACCCTTCAGCAGTCCCGTGTCAGCCCTGATCAAGAGTCTGCGACTGGGACCAAAGAAGAGCCAGTTCTCCTCCACTAAACTGAAGCCAGCTGCCTCTTACTCGCTGAGAAATGCTCCAACTTTCCGTTGCGTGAAGCTGCGAGAGAAGAATGTGCTCTTTTCTTCTCTCAACATGTGCTGCAGTTATTAGCTGTGGCCAATTCCCAAACTCGGAAAGAGAAACTGTGAGTTTGATGGAGTGTATCGGAGCCGGGCTCTCCGTACTGTACGGGATGTAACTGAGCTCAGCGGAGTGACACTAACAGCAAGTGCTAATGGAGATACAGTGAGAAGCAGCATCTTTCTCAATCAGGTTTTTTATGGTGTCTGTGAAAGCCTGGCGTCCCAGCTGCTGCGGCGTGAACGGACCTGTAGTGCTGTAACAGTCTGACCGAAGGCGAAGTAGACGGCGCTGCCATGAAACAAATATAGTTTCTGAACTGGGGAACGATCGATGCCACCATTAGCTCAAGTCTTACATTTAGTGCGCCAAAAATATCGTTTAAAGGTGCTGAATGGTCAATATGAGAACTGCGTGGGCGGAGGATGAGGCCAAACATGGCCTCCAGTCGATGACATCGCCCAAACAGGACTATAATGGAATGGAAAGATCAATGCGGAGTGAAGGAAGCTTTTGGCCTTCAGTACCTTCTTGACACCTACCAGTAAAGCTCAATTTCTGATGCTTAAAAATCCTTTTCACATTTTATTTATAGAAATAAAAAACACTGCAAAGCCTTTAAGGTAACAGTACACACCTCTATAGTAAATAACCACGAGAGAGAATTGACAATATTTCATGAGTTTAATGTCAAATATTCTTTATAATGCAAGGCCACTAAACGCTGGAGTCCCATCAGACTGTTTTCACTGTTTTCTCTGGTAATCTGCTCGTCTCGTCTGCCAGTCGTCACATTAGGACAAAGTTTCATCGCCAACTCATTAGGCAGCACTAAGTCCTTGTAACAAAAAAAAATAAATATAAAAAGAGCACTTGGCAGCATCAGCTCAGCAAATGCAGGGCTTATTATGTGTCCCTCAGACAGAGGGTACCCGTTCTGTTGGAGATGTGGTGGAGTTTGCTGTCAGAGTGAATTCACTTTAACCAGGACAGCACACAGGGATTGTACGTGCATCTTTACTTTCCTATGGAGAAACTGCACACAAAGCTGGCTTTAATGCACAGAAGCGTTCTGAGAAGATGTAACCTTTGGGCCTTAAACATCACATATACACACACGCTAACACTCAAATCAATTAAATAATCCTCTCTTCAATTAACTCACATATATCATCAGTCATGTAACCGTTTTGGGCTTCAGTGTAGTATATTTTTTGTGAAACAAATATTATATTTTTTTATTCCAACTCACAGTAAATATGTATATATATCTGTCTGTACATGAGTGTGAGAGTTATGAAACGTCATGATGAGTCACTGAGCAACTTCATAACTCGCCCGAATCATCAAGGCCTCACACTGATGTCACTGAGCTGCAGCGCTGAGAGGAGACAGGTGGAAAAAGTCGAGCGCATGGTCCTCATTAGAGCGAACGGTCAGAGTCAGTGACATATTTACATGTAGCAAAGTCTTAGGTAACTCTGATCCACAGTCTCCTTCTGTGGACTCGAGACTCCGTCTCTTTACTCAGCAGACGACTCTGAAAAGTCCTCAGTAGCTTTGTCCCTTCGTGTTTAAGCAGCAGCACGTGCCGACTGCTCCACCTGCCTCCTATGGTTGTAGTTGTTGTAGACATCCAGGAACATGTCCTTGCAGGGAATGCGTGCATTCAGCTTGGAGCAGATGAGGAAGGAGCCGGCCATCTTGCGGTGGAGGGAGTACGTCTCCTCGGGTGGAGGGGTGAGACGATGGCGTAGCATCACTGGGATGAGGCTCTGGATGCGCTGGGTGGTACTCTGGGTGCCGAAGTCGAAGGGCTCTGAAGAGGCGAAGGCTTCGCCGAGGATCATCACCGCCTCCACGTGGGCATCCTCAAAAGCCTGGTGGGAGGAACGGAGAGGTGTTACAGTGAGTAACTGTGTACATGATGAACAACTGAACGAAGGTTTCAACACGGGAGCTGAAAAGTGGAACACAAACATGATTTAAGCTGCTTTTTTTGAGTGTGTACACTCTGAAGAAGCTAGAGAGAGTGTTTTCTGGAGATGTTACAGCCACAAGTGCACTTATTTCTTATCTAACACACTGTACAAACAACTTCATAGCATGAATACACATTTTTAACAGAAAAAACTGTTTTTCTGTACGCTGAGTTTAATGTATAACGAGTTTCCTTTTGTGGCTGTGAGGGGTGATTGATAAGTTCATTGTAAACAGTAGAAGGAAATGAGTCACGCAGCTGTTTTTATGTGCAAGTGCAGTTCAACTCTTTGAGTGATTATGAAGAAAGTTTGAAGTTAACAACTGTTGTGGTATTTCTTTGATGAATGATTTAAAATTGCGAGTCAAAAACGTCTGAGAAAACGGACATCAGTCATCCAGGAATGTGGATTTAAACCCGTCCAACACTCTTTTTATTCATCTGATCTGAAACCGAATGAAGAGGTTTCAGATTTAGCTATTTTTACAGTCACTGCTGAACATGAATCAGTCACTTCTTAGCCTGCAGTCCCTTGAGTCCAACAATAGTCATTGAAATCCATTCATGAATACTGAGCTGTTATTGTTCTTGGCACAGAGAGCTTGCAAACATGAACTCTTTGGTAAAAATCCAAAAGAAGATGGTGAGAGGCTATGGAGGGATTGCATTAACCCAGGCGGAGAGACTGAGGCAGGAAGACAGCAGAGACTGAGGAGGATAAATCATATCAAAAATAAATGAGCACAGCAGCAGAGCCTGGAATACTTTACCTTGGCCTCGAAGCCTGTCAGGAATTTTAGATCCTTCGATTTGGAGAGAACTGTGGCTCGATCACCCACAGAGGCTGCATGCACCACCTGAAAACACACACACACACACACACACACACACACACACGAGATGATGATATGGATTTGGTCATCATGATTATTTTAAGAGCTTTACTTTGAGGCTCTGGTAGAATAAAGTAGCAGAATGTACAGGAGTGTGTGTCCGTGCACACTTTATTGTCTATAATCGTTTCCCCTCAGCTGCTGCAAAATTTAGCCTAAGACTTTTGCTGCTTAATTATTCACAGAAATCTTCTTGCATAAATCATGTTGTGTGGCTCACTGGTGGTTGTCTCATAATTTTAGATCCATCATACCTGTATGTAGTCATCTGTGAATGACTCTGGGTAACTTCTGCACGCTCCGAAGTCCAACAAAACAACCTGCAGACAAGAAGAGTGTGTCATCAATCTGCTGCATGTGATGGATTTTTTAATTTTGCTCTTTTTTAAATGAATATTTGGTCACTATGGAACATTCTCTGTTAGAAAGTTCATTTATTTCAGTACCAGACTTCCTTTACCTTGTTGGTGTCTGAGTTGTAGAAGAAGTTTGCCCAGTTTGGATCCGTTTGCATGAACCTGAACTCAAAAAGCTCCCTGAGACACAACTGGAGGATGTTGAAAGAAATCTGGACACAAGAAGAGAGGAGAGGTTTGGGTTTGTTATTGTGCTGTTATTATCCAGATTTTCATGCTTTAGCTCTTCTGATGGTTCAGTGTGTTTAATCAATTTAATACATTTTGTTTCACTCAGGTCTCTCAGGTACTGTGCACTGCCAACACTCACCCTGTACAAAGATATTGTCTGACTGAAGTTCATGCTCTGAGTGCAAAGTTTCAACAATCAAATGTGATTTTTTTCAGTGAAAAAGTTTAATTTTCACTGCTGCTGTTCATTCAAACTATGTTTTAAGGTTCTTCTTGTGTCTGTAGAAGATAATGAGACAGTTCGGTTCTGTGCTGTCCACAAGAAGTGCAATACAGACATACAATACATTAAATTTTCGACAAAACGCCGGAAGGAAGGAACAAAGAGAACTATTAAGCTTCTTCTTCTGTCATGAGGTTTCAGCTCTAACTGGTTCTTGCAATTAGAGGTTGAGACTTTCAGCCACGGTTCAGTGTCCGTTTCACCACTCGAACCACGGCCTCAGTGTTGAGACCCCTTTAACCTTTTTTTTCCCTTTTCACCTCATAAGTTGAGAGTTTCCAGCACTTCAAACTGGTTTGTAATGCCTGGTTTCCTGACGTGATGTAGCTTTTGTGAATTTAAAACAAAAACAAGCATCACTACTTCATACTAAATTTTGTGAAGTTGCCTAATTAAAAACATTCTGCTTTAGCAAAGAAAAAATTTAATATTGTTACAAATTTTTCTGTAATACCTTTAATGTCGAGAGAATGAACCACATATCTTTGTTCTCACTGTCTCCACGGCACCTCTTGAATTACAATGACAAAGAGGTTAACCTATCCTGTTGAATTGGCTCTTACCTGGTTTCTTGTTTCCTGGTCCAGGTCTACACAGCGGTCCAGTGGGACTCCCTGCACCAGCTCCATGGCCAGCACCCTGCGGCCGGACAGCTCATCGATCACCTCAGGGACCTGAAACATGTCGTTTCCCTCCAGCAGCGACCTGGAGACCAGACACAAATCATGAGTTAAAAAAAAGACAAACTGACAGAATATATACAAAAAACTAGTGAGCAAAGATGCACATTAAGACTGTAACAAATAAAACATTGAGACTTGACATAATGTGTTCGAATAAACTGAACGAACCACAGAAAGATTTATCATTTTCTCTAATATTGCATGACGTTATAAATATTTAACAACACTGTTTTTAGTGATGGTAGGTGAAAAGTACTTCTCAAAGCATTTTAAATGAACAAAAATAAGTATTTTCAATAAAACACAAGCTAAATACAGTCTCTGTGCAAAAATAGATGCAGTTTTGTAGCATTTGGTAAAATGTGGGTGTAATTATAGAGAAACCACCCTGAAACTGGACAGCTAACCTGGTGAAATTTCTATTCTGTGCAGTCAAATAGTGCGTGACAGCTCAGCAGAGGGATTCAGTGTAAAAGGCTTCATGGTTCAATACGCCACATAAACCTACCTGAACTTTTTGGCACACTCGGCCTCCCTCTTGTAGTCACACTCCCATGCCAGTTCCCTCTGAAGAACCTCTAAGCTGCTGTCTGCAAACAGACCTGTGGAAAAATAAATAGTGCAAAATTGAGCAGTGGAAACCAAAGAAAGCATCCACATTCTTATGCATGAAGGCAATTCTTTTTGTGTATGTGTAGAGGTGTGCATCATTAGATACAATTAATTATTACGACAGTTATTTAATCTTTATTTATGATAAATAATTTCATGTTTTTGACTGAATTTATGTGGGCTTGGGCATGGAAAAGACACACATAACATCTCTATAAATGATGCAGATGTCCTCATTGTCACTCACTAACAAATGTGTCACCTAGTTTCGACCATGAACTATAGCACCACCCAATGGTCTAAAATGGAATAGCAAAAAGGACAAAATTGTTTGTAGAAGCACCTATGGTCACCTCCCAATTTAATGACAGAGCACTATCAAAGAAGGATAGATTTCTGGATTTTTTATCTTCAGCATGATGTTATCGTCAAACATACAGTATTTAAGTAAATTACACAGAGGAACAATAGTTGTTGCTATTAA
This sequence comes from Acanthurus leucopareius, assembly GCA_029814765.1. Lineage (NCBI taxonomy): Eukaryota > Metazoa > Chordata > Actinopteri > Acanthuriformes > Acanthuridae > Acanthurus > Acanthurus leucopareius. The sequence continues at coordinate 3,974,754 of JAQMCX010000053.1, read as the reverse complement.
TATGCTTCATCACAAGCCACATTATAGAAAAACTACAACAATAAAATATCACAACTGCTGGAGCCTTTTACATGTAAATATATGGCTCTGTTTAAAAAAAAATAGTTGTATTTATTGATTACTGTCTGAGGGTATAATCAGTTTAGTTTTCACTGAACAGAAGTCTTGAGGAGGCAAACAAACAGCTGGAGTTTTTACCTTCTGGCAGGACAACGCTCATTTTCAGAACTGACATCAGGTTGTTTATGTCACTCTGGATGCTCTCTGCCACTCCTGGGTACTGAGAGGAATATGAGACAAACAGATTAAACAAATGCAGACAGAAAAAGACAAAGGTTGCCAGGGAGATTATTGAAGGTTGTGTATGAATACCTGGATCTTCATGGCGATTTCTCTGCCGTCTTTTAAGACCCCGTGATGCACCTGACCGATGGACGCTGCAGCAAATGGTTTGTCTTCGAAGGACGACAGCTTATCTCTCCAGCCTGGTCCCAGCTCCTCTTCCAGAACTTTCTATACAATCAGAGCCAAACAAAAGCCTTAAAAACATTTTAGGTCCTTTAAAATCTACATACATCAAGCTGCAACAGAGCAAGACTAAACTAATGAAAACAGACTTGGTGAATCTGTATTTTGCGTGGTCTAATCTTGTCACAAAGACAAACTGCAGCTCAGGTTTTTCACACTGCAAGGTGCGAACAAAAACTTCCAAGACTGTTCCTCTTGCATGTGCATGCAGAAGACTATAACAAGTTATAACTTACAACTATAAGCCAATACTTTTGTGAGAAAGTACTCAGAGTGTCATTGCTTGATTAATATCAGCACCTAAGTTATGCACATTTTTTTAACCGCTGGTTCGTGGGAATTTGCAAATTCCTAACCACCAGAATAGAAGCAGCACCATGTCGGAATCTGCAAGGATCTTTATCAAGATGACTATCTATTATTACTACACAGGGTCGGTTCATGCTTACATTCATCTGCCACGTAGGCATGAAGTCTGCGCTCTGCCGGACTCTCTCAAAGATCTTCTGCAGCTGGGGGTTAATGAAGGAGTTGTCTGAAGAAGAAAAATTCAGTAGTCAGAAAATAAAATCACTGCCTGGAAATCCTTTGACTGTGAGGACATCTGAAGACCATTTTACAGTTTCCGCGGTTTGTACCTTGAATGCTAAGCATCTGTCCTATCTTGAGTGCAGCCCCACGGACTTTGCACAGTGTGTTGACTATCCTCTCAGCATTGGCCTCTGACAGGAGAGGAGAGTCTAAAAAAGCATTCATGTCTGCAAAACAGACAGTACCAACACACACACACACAAAGACAGAGGGATTATTAACAGAGATATAAAACACAACATACAACAAGTACCACAGCAAAAACAAAAGAAATGTTTCTTGGCAATTACCTTCAAGCTGCTGTGTGTAAGTAATTAAGCTCCAGTTTTACTAGCTGACTTTATAAAGCTGTTTGTTAAAACAGAAATTGGCTCATTAACACGTATCAAAGCCTCTGTTTATGCTCTTGTTAACCGGTTTGATTTAATGCTTGGCAGGTGCTGACAAAAGTGAACCTTCTCCAGGGCCAAGCAGCTGTCCATCTGTCTGCTGGATCTGCCAAGCGTGCATTGGACTAAAAGCTGTTTTACAGGATGAAAGAAAGAGAACAGCAGAGGATAGGAGAGGAGAAGTGAGAGGAAGATAAGTGTTTACCTCCTTTTTGTTTGCCTCCCAGTGACTGTTTTGCCACTTCTGCAATAGCACCAATCCCAAGTCCCACTGCCAGTCCTGCAGCAAAGGGACAGAGACACAAATGTTTCAAATTTAAGGTCCATGCTAATTACACACATATTTTTCTTGAAGTGTATAATTAGTGCTTGTTGTGCTCTGTATTTCCAGCAGAATGTAAGACAGCATTTTATATTGTGCAAGGTCTTATTTCTCCTGCCGTGATTGGAAGTATATGACGACCTGAGCAGGCACACTGAATGTTTTCTCTTGAAAATCAGAATATCAGCAATAGTTTTGCTAAATGTGATGTGATATGCACAAATAGTGCAAATATAATAATACATCTTTAAAAATTTAGTTCTTACCCCCAAAATTAACGAGTCTGCTAATTCTTGTGGCCGGCACCTTCCTCTCTCTGGCACGTTCACTCAGCTGAGGGAGGACACACCAGACAGGAAAAACACATTTATTCTATTATTTTCTCATTTAAAATGGTTTCTACAGGTGTTTTTTTTCTGGTTTTCCTTCATATCTCACTTAGAAAAGGGCAAACTCTTCAGACAGTAACCAACAGTTACATCATAAAGGCTGACATAATGTATATGACATGTTACATAACATGAGTCAACTCAAAATATTGTCCACGCACGTGCTTTAGTACATATCCTGCAGATACCACCAAGAATACATAACTACTGTATATTTACTCAGTGTGTGTGAAAAAGAAACCTTCATTATGTGACAATGATAGAAGTACTTTGTATACAATTTCTATTAGTCGATAACAGTCACAGAGACCTAATGTAGGTACAAGTCTGCTCACCTAAATAATGCCTTGAAATTGGACACTAAATAAAACAGACTGAGTCCTTCCACTAACCTTCTGTTTGACAGGTTTGACCAGAGCCTGCTTGGCCTCTCTGGCTTTCTTGATGTCCTCTGGTGTCAGTCTGGCCACCACTGTGTCATGGACAGATCTGGTCTGGTAGTAGTAACGGTGGAGGCCATGGGTTGTGTGGAGGAAGCGAGTGGTCTGACCCGGCCAGCCTGCTCCTGAGGGAGCTACACCTGGGGAAGGAGGAACACCTGTGGGAGGAAGAGGAGAGGGAAATGTTGTATGAATACATGATGTAAATATTAGAACCATAATGTGGCTGGATAAATTTATGCACTTCAATTTTAATAGGCAATGTACTGACAAAATGTTAACTTAAAAGCGAACATAATCAGGTTACATTTACATTGTATTTATGTAAACAGACATTTATTATTTGCTTTCTTTAAGGCTTGAAGATGCTCTGATGATATAAAAATGTTTAAGAAACAATATATACTTTGTACTTGATGACTTGCCTTTAAGTATCCATTTTTTGTGGAGGCATTTGAGGTCAAACCTGATAAAATCTTCGACAAAACGCCTTCTAATTTAACATTGCGTGTCACGTTCATGACAGGTTAAAAGCTCATAATGACCTGATGGCATTTCTGTTGTAGCTCCAGCTTCTGTCTGGCTTTGCTCTGGAGCATCAGGGGCGAAGTCGGATCCAACAGACCATTTGGCTGCTTCATCGGCATCCATATTTTCCCAGCCCTCCGCATCCGGAAACACGTCCTCTTTTATTGACTGTTGCTACATGCACAGCAGGGAAGGATGAGTAATTTAGCAAAATAATACATAAATTATATATGTATATTTGACATTTAACTTAGGCTGAATTTATTTCAGTTAAACAAACTTATTTTTACCATAATTTACAATAAAAATTATTCCGTTACAAAATTTGGTGTTTAAAAAAGTCCTAAGTGGTGAGTTCAAGGTCTCTTACCGCATTGCTTCCACCCATGAAGGTGCCCACCAGCCCTTCCACCGCATCCTGGGCCACTTTCACTCCTGCTCCAACGGAGGAGTTGCAAGCCATTAATCGGAGTTGTTCTCCTTGAGTGGCGACGAGGGCAGACCCCACTTTACCTGCCCCTCGTAGCACCTGTAGGACTTCTGAAAGCATCACTGTATACAGAGAGGTAAAGAAAGAGGAGGGAGCAAAGTTACATGTTGTAGGATAGTTGGACTGAAAAAAAGTACACAACGTACCAGCCAGAGCCTCATACTTCAACAAAACTTGACCACTAAAACCAATGTTTCATACAACTAGAAAGAAATTTGCAATGCAAAACAAATAAATTCATAGACCTTAAGGAAAATATATAGTGTTTATTCTAAATAGTCTAACCTTGAGTGTGATAGTCTAGACGGTAACCAAGACATTAGCTAAGGCGTCTCAAACACGTGTCGTTAACATCAACTGTGCAACAGTGACTTGCAGTCTGATAAACACATATTTACAAAAGATTTATGTAATTAAGTATGTAAATCACTGCACTGCATACTGTCAACTAAGTTAGCTGATTCATTCAAGTTAGTTAGCTCCTGCATGACTGTTAGTGCTAACCATGTTGTGTAATGTCAGCACGTTAAGACTTGAAGCGTAAAATAACCAGCTAGCTAAAAGCTACATCCAAACACACACAAATATTGTTTTAAAATCAAAGAAACACTAAATTAATCATTCTGCTGTTGACAAATTAAGATACTAACTTTTCTTGGAGCGGCGTTTTCCAGGTTTTTCACGGTGACTGTCCTCTTTCACTCACAACTGTCACGGCTGTGTGTTTTGCAACGTTTGCACATCCGGAAGTTCAAGCTTGACTGACAAGATCGAGCACCAATCAGAGCACGCCTTGGAACCCGGAAGTCAAGGAGGGAGAGGGTGTAATAGTTTTAACCAATAGCACTACAGCGTACCGGATGATGGACGGCCAGTGCATAACCATTGGTCCAATAGCAGTCAACCTAAGGCGGGCGCAAAATGAAAGAACCTCTAATAAGACTTTAGGGGGTGTTGTCCTCTTGAAGGACGCCAACATACACGTGCAGGGAGGTACAGTTACCAAACAAGAGGGCTGGAGCATAATATAGAGATTTAATAAGCAGCAATTTTCAAAAGAACACTGTAGCAACAATTTATTGTGTTGATTTTTTTTTTATTGTATATATTTGTTTTTTTCAAGCCATTTTCTACTGAAAGGTGTCACCTTTACAGCAATCCTATACATCTGCATCATTTGGTTATGAAAGTATGCTCATGCAATATTTATTTTACAGTATGCTAGCTGCAATAAAAGTATTTTTATTGTCTCACAATTAATATATTCCGTTTTTTATTAAGACTGTGAATAGTTAAGAGAACACAGAGTTGAGTGCTGTGGCTGCCATTGACTGCAGATTGACTGCTATGCAGAAAAAAACCATCAGCATGCGTTTTTGAAAGCTGGGGGAAAAATGCTGTTGTTATGACAAACTTTTTAAATTACAGAAATGATTGTTTCATCAAGCCATGTCACTGCACAATGATGTGATAGCAGAAAATGATTAACTACCAAATTAATAATCAATTATCTGGTGCCAACTTCCATATCACTTAATAAAACATAACTTATTATGTTTTAATTACAACTTGCTTCAAGTAATTATTTTGCATTGAAATTCTGAAACAACAATTTCACATCATCTTGTAATAACAATAGTATTCCACAGAAAACAGATAAATAATAACACTAAATTATTGCTCAACAGACTTGTGCTGTAATAGAATGGAAGCCCTTCAGCAAACTAACATAAATACTTTTTTTGTTAATGGAAAAATATTAGTTAATCATGGAGTCTTTTTTCCTTATTATTGCCTGTAATAACTGGCTTCTTTTTCTTGTTATTACATCATTGATCTCTAAACACAGTTCATTATTATAAGTCTGTTTTGAGGAGGATTTGCATGATAATTTTTTATCTTCCAGTGTCATACTTTAGATTAAATCCCTCTACTTGTGATTAAAATACAGTCAAAATAGAAACCGACATTTACACACTGTGCAGTAGTGTCTGGTCCTTTGACCTGGAAGTTGCTGCTCTAACCCTTTGCATTTCTCCAGTTTATCAGAGATGCAAACATGTGCAAAACATGCTGACCACTATGACACACATAGGGCTACTCAATTTCCTCACTACTACTTATCTAATAATCAATTTTGATGTGTACTGTAGGTACTCTATTGTAGTCTAAAAATATGAGTGAAGAACAGCTGCTTCTAAAAATTGTTGTGTGTTTCATTCACGTTAACACAAAGGCACCTCCATGTCTTATAAATATTTTGACACTTTAATCATCCTTGTTGGCAAATAAAGACAAAATTAAAATAGTATGCACAGAATTTAGTAAAGTTATGATTAAGATATGATATTGGGGGAAAAAATGAATACCAACAGCAGGATAGAATGAAAAATATTGAATTTTTATCAGCTAAAATCAAGAGGACAAATGTAAAACACATACAATGCAAAGTATTATTGACGAAATCCTTAAGACTAATACCTTGTCTATCAAATAGATATTACAGTGGAATAGTAATAAGATCAATCAAATGTGCATACCATTAGAGTGCAACAAGTGCAAAAGTGCTTTATAAGTGTATATGGATTTTCACACCTGTCTTTGACACAGTGACCTTTCGCTGTTTTCCAGTGCGGTCCAGTGTAGTGAGTGTGGGGGGAGCAGGGGGGCAGTAGAGGGAGGGAGCTGTGCAGACGCCATATATGGGCACACCACCGACTCTGCGCTGCTATTGGCTGTGGGCCTTATGCAGCTGCTTGTCAACAAGATGGCCTTCCTTCTCCTGCCGTTTTGACACTGATTATTTTGGTATCCCCGAGAACATACCGTAAAAGCTTGTGTCACTTCTAAATAGATAGTGGGAGAGCGACTGCTCATAGTCCTAACAAGGCCTACTGTCAGCTAGACTTTGTTCAGATAACTGACAGGCACACAAGCCTCGATAACAGCCATCACTAGACAAGGTTGATAACAGAAAGTAGCTGCTGGCTAAATAGCCAAGCGAGTGAGCTAGCTTAGCTACGTGGACACGGATAGTTAACTCGTGTCACCTGCATTTAACCAGACAAACTGGTTTGGTTAGAGCGAAAACCAGCGAGGAAACACTTGTCATCGACAGTTTGCAAGGTTGTCTGTGGACATACACGTTGCCAAGGTACGTATGTTGGCTAAATGTAATGTTGAATTTTTTTCTTTACTCTTGTTAGCTCGCTAGCAGGGGCTACCATGTTATTATGCAGGTAAGTTGTGCTATCAAGTTAGCAAGCTCGTTAGCTAAAGACTACCTGTTTACTATGTACTACTATCCATCGATCAAAGAGATTAAATACTAAAAGTTTTTAGAGGTTTTAATTGTTTGGACCCAGTTTATGTCAAATGTTAATAGTCTATATAACCATTAAGATGCTGAACATTTTACTACGACGATAACGTTAACTGTTTGCTAGTTGGATAGCCAGCTAGTGGTTCAACGTCAGACGTTTAAATGTGATTGCAACAATCGACATTAACAACCAGATGAATATTGTTTCTGTGTTTATTGTTATTTAAAGTGTTTTTGACAGCACACTTGTTGGTTGTCATCGGAAAAGTTGGCATTAACACAGTTATTTTGTGAGGTTTTAAGATCCTTTAAGACAGAACCAAGAAATTAAATGGTTAATTGACCTGCAGAGATGTATGAAATTTTAATCCGAGTGAGGATTATGCAGTATATTGGCTAAATACAACGTCAAGTGTTACATTCCCAAATAAACTCTTAAGCTAATTGGCGCATTGTATGGCACAACTTAGTTGTTTGGCACTTTGTGTAAATAAAGCTGATCAAATCTTGAGTGGGTCTGTTTTTGGCACAGTCATGTGATTAAATCTCACGATGTCACTGCTTTAAAATCAGTTTTGTCGGATTTGAAGTAGCCCACTTAAAGAACAGTCTGATGTGATATTTTAGGCAATTCACGATTTTGTCCTCTTCCTTTCAGTTGCATAAAACTGTGTGTTGACAGAGCAGCCTATGTGACTGTAGTATCAAATCTTACATCAAAGTCTAACTTGTGACGACGGCACAGCTCAAATGTGCAGATGCTGACACAAACGCAGCCCCTGCATGGCCAGTCAGCCAGTCTTTCACGGTGTCCTGACAGAAAGGCTGCTCTTCATGTAATAACTTTCCGAAGCAGGCTGCTAGACTGATGCACTCAGCTCTATTGTTCTGTTGACAGTTTGCAGCAAAGCTGGCCTGCTGGCTGTGCTTCTGTTGTATTTTCCTCACAGGCACACATGCAGAGAAGGAGATTGAGCTAAGACTTTTTGGCATGCTTCTGCATTAGAAAGTGTGGTGCTGCTGAGCTGGTAGATAGTATGAGGGATAGGCTTGGGTAGCGTTTTTGCAGACTTTCATACCCTCCTGGCATTTTACCCTGCAATAACATATTATAGTATTGTATAAAAATGTACAAGCTGGATAGTTGGTGATAGAATTAATTGTAGCATGTCTGCCGTTGTCTAGCCAACAAAGCCGGCTGTCTAATATGCAGTTAACCTACTTTGACAAGTCCTGCTGAGTTTAAATACTTATAGCCAATAGAATAATGAATAGATAGGAAATAAGTGCTCTTCCTCCATTTGTTGCCAAGGTGAAGGTTTGTCCTGTTGCCCTCTTTAGCCACAATTTTTTGAGACAAATAGCGAACACATCTTTGATATGTTTACTGGCTCACCCTTAATATTGAGAGTGAACCTAAAATACTCCCTAACAGTGTGCAGTGACACTGTTTACCCTTACTTAGCCGTGTGAGTTGATAGGTTTGAGGTACGACAACACACATTTTGAAGATCTTTGAAACTGGTGGTGATCCAACTTGTTAAAATCTTAAATTACTATTTAATTGGGATGTGGTACACTGTGTGATCTGTTCTGCAGGCTTCTAACACACTGTAACCATTGTCCTGGTAAGCGTGCATGCCACACTGCTCTTGATTTGTATAGGAAAATGACCCAGTCCAGCACAAGTCCAGTTTTAATGTTATGGGACAAACCTGTTAATCTCTTACTGTAAAATCAACAGGATAGTAATTTCAAAACAGACCAACATATTCCAGTCGGTATTTGTGTATATTTATTATCAGCAGCAGTAAATCACAAGCACTTCCTCTGACACTTTGCACTGTGCCTATGAATATTGCACATTATCTTATAACTTAAATGTTCATAACAAATATTAATAAGTTAAACTGACTGGTATTTTCTGGTGCTGAATTACAGCATTAGCAACATTTAATCAATAAGTCGACTAGTCACGCACATCCCTACTCCTTTGACACTTCATTTGTCATAAAGCTCGGATAACTAATGATGCAGACTGTCATACTCCGTGTAGCTGTAGTGTGGCTGGCTGCTACTGTGCTCGGACAGGATTTGAAGGATTAGGTTGTTGCAGAAAGCTTAAAACCAAACCCAAGCCTTGATTTGCAGGAACAGTTTCAAACGAAGAGAATAAAAGTAAATATAGTAAGGTAAGTACAAACTTAATTTGACTGTTGGGGAATAATGTTGAGCTTTGAAAATTGATTGAGAGACTCTCCGGCTGTATCTGGATGTCAGATCTAATCAAGTATATTGTCACATACACAGCACAATGTATAGTTGAATGTGAGATACTGGATCGGACAGTATGTGGATTGAGTCTCTTAGAAAGACTTCTTTTATAAGCATCTGAATTTCTGGGTGTCTGTTCAGTGTATTGACCCTGAGTTAATGGAGACTTTGTGCAGTGTGACAGCAGGAGACTTCATAGTCCATACATTTCTCAATAAACATCAGCCATTAACAAATTAGAAACTCAGATAGGATCTGAAAATACTGTTGTGAAATATGGACGGAGAAAATAAGGCTTTTCCAAAAAGATGGCACTTCCCAACAAAGAAGTCTTGTTGATTTCTGGTGTTTGCATCAAAACTCTGTGATTGCTCAACTTGAGTATCGGTTAATGCAAGATAGGTGTAATCATTGACTCATATGTTTTATGTTGTCGGATGATCTCTCAAGCAGTAAACTGTACTTTATTTGATTTGACTTGACAGTGCAGCAGCACTGATAAAAGCTGTTCACCTTGTTTATTTGATGGAGTTTATGAATCACCATCATCTGACCAAGTAATTTGAGAACAGAAACAAAGGTTAAATTGTTTGTTTCCAGGCTGCACTGTAGCAAAATTGAAGTGATCAAAGAGAGAAGGAGGTGACAAAATGGAGTTTTAACCTGCTGAGACCAACAAGAGTAACCTGGCTGTGAGTGTCGCACTCCTTGCCAAATGTTGGCTGCAGTGCACAATTTCCTTGTTTGCCAACCAACAGAGGAGGAGGAAGGAGAGATTTTCTTCTCATCCTTTTTTCTTTTTTAGTTTCAGTGTAGATGGAGAACAATCCAAAAAATGCTGTGTGGAAGCAGTGTTTTTCAGATTTATCTTCTTTAGTGCGGACATGACCTTTCTCACAACCATCTCAGATTCAGAGGGAGTTGAAAGCTAATAATTCTGCCCTGTAGTTTGCCAGGTGGGTGATCTTCCGCTTGTGTGTTTTATTTGCGTGTGACTTTTTATTGGAGCTCTGCAGCAGACTCTCTCTCTTCTGGACCCTCTTATAATACCATCCAATCTGTTATGAGAGATGGATTGCATGATGGGTGAGAGGGAGGGGAAAAGAAGAGCTGATGGAAAGGAGGTAGAGAATAAAAGTGGTTAAAGAGAGAGAGAGAGAGTCACAGAGTCACAGGGGATCATGGAGGGCAAGGGCAGAAAAAAGGTTCGCTAGCTTTTTTCATCACAACATAAAATCTGCCTGCTCTTAGCTGAGTTGTTGCTATGTGATTATACAGGAAGCATTTGAATTGGTTTACTGCAATGTGTAGGCGGTGTTTGCTTTTTGCACCTCTGTGAGCCGTTCCATTAGTCCAAATGTACAAAAACACCACCCATTCAGTTGGTCAGACACGAGCACAACAATAACCTGTATTGAAGCCTGTGGATTGAAACAGTCATGTAGTTAAAGGCTACTGTGTCACAAAACTCATGGAACCACTCCTAAACAAGAATTTCAACCATTTGCAAAATAAGCTCTTTGATAAACCTTGTGTTATGCAACAAGATTGTTAAAAGAGCTATGCATAAATCACGTGGAGTGCTGTGGGATTTACGGGTGCTGCATTACTAGCTTGCATTGGACACTAAAACACACCCTGTGTGAACCTAAACTGGCATTATTCCTAGCTATTGATGATCAGGAATGTTTATAACAGTGCTGTTACAAGCGATAAAAATTACTATTGAAGCAGGGCTCTACAGTGCAGCGTTTTCTCTCATATTTACCCTTGCATAATTAAGGGGTACAGTGTGCAAGTAATGCTTACAACCTACCAAAGGCTTTTTTTTTTCCTTCCCACCACTAATTGTTGAAAAACTACAACTCCCACATTCCAAAAGCTGCAATGTGCAAGTCACACAGGCCTGATATAACGAAGCCTGTGTCAACTTTGAGAAAGGTGAACAACACTTATGGACAGATCATTAAAATGCTTTGTTACCAGATCTGCCATTACCTGAAGCCGACAGCAGCATGTGAGCTGAAATATGAGAGGTGACTCAAAAGTTGCAATAAAAATCATCAAGATTGTCTGTTAAAAGCAAAAGACGTCATTTTCGTTGGCCAACTGCGTTACTGAGTTTTAAATTATGTATTTTTGTTTGCTTCCTAGAATCTCAAGGTGGATTTTTTGGTAGAGATAAGGACTCAATTATTAACTCACTGTTTACTGCACTGTAGTGGCCTTTGAGTTCTTGTGTGTTTCTTGTTCTCTGCTGATACCTGGTTGTTAGTGATTTCTAAGTACTGAAAGACTTGGGTTCTTTTTAGGTTTAATTGGTAGATTACTTAACTAAAAATACAATCTGTGTCCGTGTTGCGCTCTCACTGGCACTGACTCATAGTTAAACCACTTCATTAGCCAACTATACTAATCTACTGTAGGTTACATTTGCAAAAAAAGGAAAAAGGAAGCCCTTTAGTTTTTGTTTAAAACCATAAAAGAGACTAGAAGAACCAACAATCCCACTCCCATCCTTGCGGACCGCCTGTTGACCTCCTCGAATGCCAGATGGCCAACATGCATAAGCAGCAAACCATCCAAAACATCTTTTGCATCTTGTAGTCATGATTCAGTGTGTGAGCCAAACTGCTTGAGCCTCTCTGTATTTGAGGTATGTGCTACATTACATACCAAACATTATAGTTTTAACATTTCATGTTTAAAATGTTATTTGAAAAAGAAGCAACAGATAGGTTTAACTGTGAGTTCAAGCTGTTGTTGAATGCAGAGGGGACCTTCGGTTCAGCAGTGAGCCAAACATGTTGCTCCTTCGCCACTTGTTCCTCTCCTTAAGCATGCCGGCACGTTCCTGGCAACCCCTTCAGCTGGCAGAGCTGCAGAAGCAAAGCACACTGGGTGGACTAAAGGCTTTCCCCCCCTAGCTTGTAGCATAGGCTTTTTGGCATGGAGAAAGGGGTGAGGACAGGGAGGACAGCTACAGTAGTTTCACTACTACCCCACCCCCTCCTGCTGTTCGCTAAAAATAGGTCCAGCATATGCCTGCATGCTCCTCCCTGTGTTGCCTCCCATTAAGCAAGTCCTCTTTGAAGCACTGAGATGCAGGAGAGGAGCAGAGGGAGAGAGAGTGGAGGGAGAGAGAGGAGTCCATTTGGAGCTTTTGTGTCCATCTTTCATCCCTTTCATCAGCAGGCCGCAGACACCAAACCTGAAATTGAATCCCTTTTATTCGATTTAGAGGCTCCAAAGCCGGGGAGATGATCTTAGTACACAGTAGCAAAAGTAATTGCTAATTGAATTTTGCTAAAGTAGGAGGCGGGACAGTGGGGATAAGTTTGTAGTATGACGATATTTCTGTTCTCTCCTGTCTGGGCTGGTAGTGTAGGCTACAATGCTAACACCCTGTCCGACTTGTACCTCGAGGCAGCTATTCAATACAGCCTCAATTGGTCATTGATTATCCAAATTGATCACAGCCCTGATGAGCACTGTTGCTCCGGAGATATGAACCCTGTTTTCAGTGACTGCGCTAATTTATGACTGTGCTGTTTCTCTCTTTTCTCTCATTTCCACCCTCCTTGCCTTTTCTCCGCCCTTCCCTCCAATCTTTCCCTTCCCTGTCGATGCAGGTTGTATGCCCAGTGTTGCCGGTGAGCTTGGTGACAGACAGTGCCGATCGGGTTGGCACTGGGACAGGGAGCCGACGATGAGAGCTCTGGCTCGTGGTTTTTGCTGGCCAGCATAGATGCCGATATGCCCTGGTGGTCCCCATCCTGATGGACCGAGACACCTTCTCCCACATCCGTCTGTGGTGCCCACGCCCCTTTGGCACCTACTCCCAGAACAAAGCAAGGAGCCCGGGCTCAGGGGGCAGCGGTGGGGTCGGTGGCGGGACGGGGTCCCCCTCCCTCTGCAAGACCGAGCCCTCTCCCGATGCCAGAAGGACAGTGGATGGAAGTGAAGATGGGGGGATGATAGTGGGGGCGGAGGAGGAGAATGGAGAGGAGGATGATGTGGGCTCAGAGAACACTCCACCAGAACCTGAGCTGGTGTCCAGCTCCGTTACACCGAGCCAGGCCCCTCCTCCCTCCTCAGCTCCTCCCTCGCCACCTTCTTCCGGGTCCCAGATGGAAGATGGCCGCGTGCTGTTAGACACCTGGTATGTCATCAAGCCAGGCAACACCAAGGAGAAGATAGCCTTCTTTGTTGCACACCAGTTCAGCGGAGCAGGCCAGCCTAGACCAAGCGCCATGAAGGTGAGGAGCTGAGACAAAATCTGCAACAAAGCTTTGCTCCTTTTTTAAAGAGATTTTAGTGCTATTTTGTTGTTTTTCAGCTAAACTATAATTACTTTCTTCTCCACAGGTTAAAGGTAACTGGGCAACCGACTGCAGTAAAGCCAAAAGACGAAGACGATGCTCATCGTATGACCCTCCGACTCGCTCCCAAGCCTCCGAACCACACCTTAGCCATGACTCCTCGCTTGCCCCTGCTAGCCCCGATGAGCCACTTCTAGGAGGGGTGAACGAGACAGACCTGCTGTCGGTGGCAGAGATGGTTGCTCTGGTTGAGCAGAGAACGGCCATGGCCCTCCAGGGAATCGTGGCTGTTCATGGCAACCAGCATCACCACCAGACCCCTACTACCACTCACAGTCAGGGCCTTACCCCCCACCAGCACACCCTACTCCGAGGCACAGTCTCAGACCCGACTCCTGTGGTGTTTGTGTCAGACAGTTCAAACGGTCAGCCTTCCACAGAGGCGCAGGAGTCATCTTCTCCCATCCAGACGGACCAGGAGCTGGAGGAGCAGCAGGAGTCATGCAGGGTAGCTCAGGCCATTGCACACTTTGAGTCCCAGAACCTGGAAAATCGGCTCCATCTGGGCGCTGGTCCTGGAACAGACTCTTCTAATCGAGACAGAGAAAGGGAGCGTCGGAGAGGGGGAGAGTCTGGCATTGTAACCCCTCCTCCGCCCCCCAGTCACAGTCATGGTGAGGTTAGGATAGCTTTCCGTGTGTCAAATCTGGACCCACGGTCTCAGTTGGAGCCAGCTGGCAGGTCCCGCTGTATGTTTATGAGCTGTGGTGGTGGGAGTAACCAGGCAGCGGCCAGGGCCAAAGAGAAAATCACTTGTGACCTCTATCAGCTCGTCAGTCCCTCGTCGAGAGACCCCAGTAGTCTGCTGCTTGCTGCCACAACTGCTGCTCCAAAACCAGATGGAGACCTCCATCACCCAGACAGGCAGGCCTGTGGCAGCCCGGACCCGACCCAGGAGCTTTCCTCCGGGGAGAAGAAAGCTGTGGGTGTGGGGCGGGAGCGAGTGACTGGCTTCCACGTGGAAGTGGTGGTGACAGGTGCTGTGGACCAATGTGTGTTTTATGGCAAGGACAGTACTGAGAATGTGCAGGAAGAGACTGTGTGTTTCGCAATGCCTAGTGGGGGAGGGGGCGGCGGCGGCGTGGGCAGCTCCACTGACCCTTCATCAGATGACCCTCCTCCTGGACAACTCTTCTTCCTTCAGCCCCCTCGGGGCCCAGAGGAGGATGTAAAAGGAACGGGCACTGGCAGTGGGTCAGGAATGTGCTCTTTGGACTGTGCCAACAACAACGGCCCTGGGACGGGAGTGGCAGTGGGCTCAGGGGAGCGAGCGCCTCGACCAGAATCTCCTGGTGTTGTGGACGACTGTTCAGACCCTTCGCTGTGTCGCCTCTACCGCCACGTGTCCCATGACTTCCTGGAGATCCGATTTCAGATTCAGCGCCTCCTCGAGCCGCGCCAGTACATGCTGCTGCTGCCTGACCACATCATGGTCAACATCTTCAGCTACCTGCCGACACGCTCGCTGGCAGCTCTCAAGTGCACCTGCCACTATTTTAAGGTGTTGATCGAGACATATGGGGTGCGGGCAGTGGATTCACGCTGGAATCAAGACCCGCTCTACAGGGATGACCCCTGCAAGCAGTGTAAGCGGCAATATGAGCGCGGGGACGTTTCCCTGTGCCGTTGGCACCCCAAACCTTACCACCACGACCTGCCTTATGGACGCTCCTACTGGATGTGCTGCCGGCGTACAGACAAAGACACACCGGGATGCCGTGTTGGGCTCCATGATAACAACTGGGTCCAGCAGCCTGCTGATGGCTCTCAACCCATTCGCACCAAGAGGGAGGAAAGGAGGGAGGAGGCCAGGTAGAGAGGAAAGAGTACACCTCACACATACCAACTCTCATCTTCTCCTGCTTGCCTCCTTCTTTCTCCCTCTCGTATGTTTCTGAGGTTGAGCAAGGTTGGAAAAGAGGAGTACAAAAGGAGAAATCAGCACTCCGGGACTGTTTTTTTTGTTTTTCTTTTGCTCCAGCACTCCGTTCTCGTACTTGCCCTCAGTGGAGGGAGGTTGAGAGGTAAAGAAGGAAGAGAGGTGTGTCGCTCTCCTTGCCTTTTTTTTTTTGTTTTCAATCCCTTCCAGAATCCCTCTCCCCTCTGCTGTGCTCCAGAGTGGCACCTTTTTAAAAGTTTGCCTACCAGGGTTGGGGTCCCCTCCTGCTGCAGTCAGTCAGCCCCTCTTTCTGCCTCTGTACTCATTCGGGTTTCTGTCTAACTCCGTACATGGTTGTTAGGTAATTCATGTGAAAACTTTGCAGTGTATTTGATTGAGATTAGCATTCATAAAGTGACGCATAGAAATGTAATGCCCTAGAGCCTGCTTACTGTTCCCGATACTCGTTCTATGTTCTGTGTCGTATCACAAACTTCTACGTTAGCTGTACAATGGTGCTTCAAGGAAACGAGCTGTACTGAGACCAACAGATGTAAAAGTTTTCAGTGGTGGAATGTTCAGCGTTGCTATAGAAATGTGATTGTATAAAGCAAACTTGATTTTTCCGTTGTACAAGACTGCCATTTGTACCTGTCCTGCGCCATGCGTTTCTATTTCTCTGAATGTGCTGTAACGTTGTACTATGTTGACTCGTCCCCTGATAATGCTGCTGAAATCATTGCCTGTGTCACTGATGTTAATTCTGATATAGCCATACCATTGGTTAATGACGGGCACAATCCCACCACACTAGCCAGCCTTTACTGGCTCGCTGAGATCTGTTCATGTCATAGTTTCAGAGCGGACCCTAACCTTGCTGACCAGCCATAAAGAGGAGCCAACGAGTACTTCCTGGTTTACAGAGAATTATGGGAGATAGACTTATTAGATTAAGACCAGTGGGATTGAATGGGATTAAAAAGAGAAACTTGATGTCACTTTGGAAAGGCCTGATGTCACTTTGTATGGTTTGATTGAATTGCTTGTTTGCCATTTTGTTTTGTTGTTTTTTTTTCTTTTTTCTTTTTTTTTTGTTTGGCTGTTTTTATTGGGGTGTGTGCCAGAGAATGTTTGCTGTTGTATTTGCTTTTATTCTTGAGGACTGTGTTCTCCCTGTATCAGTCTGTCACCCTACTCAACTTGCAAAGATGTATTTTTTAAATACTCCATCTTTGTTTTAACCCCCCCCCCCAGCTCTCTCTTCCTTTTCCTCCTCCCCTCCGTCCTCCGAATCGGCAGAGGGCAGCGTTTTGCCAAAGCCGTCATTCATGCTTTGAAGCGGGTGAAACCAACAACCACAGACCCCAGAAACTTTCAACACCAGCTTCCAGCCTTAATAGCCCCCTACCTCTTACCCACCCTACAGGAGACTGAGGTGTCAGATACCTCACAGACGATCGAGAGTATTGGGAGTTGCACAGGACCCCGTAAGTGGCTAGATCACAGATGCTTGATAGATTTCCATCCAGCTCTACTGGATCCACCCATAACTCTTCTTGTGGGAGTGTAAGATGAAGAGTGCCTGGTGATGGCTCTGACTCTTCATTCCTGGAAAAAAGAAACCTCTTTCTCTTTCCTAACCCCCTTCCCTTTTCTCCCTTGCAGTCACACTCCCCCTCTCCTGCAAGCTGACAGACTGGACGTTTAAAAAAAACAAAAAAAAAACTGATGTGATGAATGATGCTGAAAATCTGCATGGAGGTGGGAAGATGGTAGGGTAGTCATGGGAGAACTCTGTAGGTTCCAGACATGTACAATGCTAATGGGAAATATCTGCTTAAATAAAAACAGAAGTGATGATTAAAACTGGAAATCTGAATCACTACCTGGTTTGTGTCGTGTCTTATAAGTAAACACTGGGCCTGCGACTTATAATGGCATTAAAGCTGTTAATCTGGCAGTGATTGATTAAATTATTTGTCTTTTTACAGTGACAGTGCTTTTCACATCTTATCAGAGCTGAACTAAATGTGATTAAATGGCTAAAAACAACAGCTGTCTTGAGTATGTGGGACAGAGAAGTAAACGATGCTTATTTTACATGAGTCTTTTAAAATAAAGCCACTAAATCTTTTTAAGTGACCAATAAAAAGTTATAAGAGCTGATAGATAAGATGATGGATAAGTTAGGAATCAATTTTAGAAAATCTGGTACATTAATGGTTTTTGAAATAGTCCTCTCCTATATTCAAACACTTTGTCCGGAGGTCATGGAGCATTTTGATCCTCTCTTTGTAAAATTCGGCATCTCTGACCTCCAGAAAGTGGGTCACTGGAGCGATGATGTCATCATTACTGTCAACATGGCGACCTTTGGGGAGAGTGTTGGTAGTGTGAGCTTGCATCATTGAACAGGGCGGGTGCTGGACGAGTTCACTTCAACATTCCCAGATTATGACATGAGGGCCGATGTGCTTTGTCCTCACAGCACTGACTTTCAACTTTCACTTAGCCAAAACAAAAGCACCTCAAAGGTTGAAAACTTTAAAACTTTGTGTCTGTAATCTCTCAGAAAGAAAATAACAACCCATCTTGTTCTACTGTAGCTGTTACAGTGTGACATGCTTATGTCTAATTATCTGATTGGATAATAAAGTACAAGTACTTAGAAATCAGAGACTGCATTGACTCAGGGGAATTAAAATAATCTTATTAAGCCTTAAACATGAATGTTAGCTTTAAAAAAAGCATTTCTGTGGAGTGTTTTTTGTAGTGCATAAGTGGGTGAGGTAGAGTGAAGTAACTTCATTTGATTAAGTCCTTGAACCAAAGTTTTCTTTTGGAAAAAAAGTGGGAAAAAAACACTCTTCTCAGAGCTGGTTGAGGTTTTATTGAGTTTGTATTTCACCTGGCTTTCACATTGTAATTCTTTCTCCTCACACTTCTGATTTCAGTCCTACAAGCAGCCAGTTTGACCTGATTGAATCATCATGTAACAATATACAGTAATGGCACTCTAACATGATAAACCATTTCAGACTGCATTAGTATTTCCTCTTACAACTGGAGAAATGTTCTGAGGGATCAAAACCTTTTGCAATCTGCTTGTTAGCAAGATTCTTCCTTGTATGTGTGCATGACGGCCTATTTTTAATCTTCTTTAAATTGCTGAAACTCATCACTGATTTGCATTGCAGTGACAAGTGATTACCAACAGATGGCAATGCTGTGTAATTTATCTTTGAGGCATTTTTAAAGATTGACCCAACAAAGTGATCAAAGCCTCTCTGATCACATCGAGACACCAGCTCACATTTTAACATCCACCTTCAGTGTTTGTTACCAGGACTGTTAAGCATAGTAGCCCCACATAAAAACTGCTACAGCCATCATAACTAAAGCATTAGCATCCACAGTGTACTTCCATATCGGGTCCTCTCTGATGTCCGGCTGCTTCTCTGATGCCTCAGGTGTGTCTTCATCGTTGGCTGTGGAGCTGCAGTTTTCTGCTTCAATCGCTGAGAGGAAGAGGAATGAGTTAGTTCGACCTGCAAATGTGTTTCACTCTCACTCGTCCGTCTCTGTGACTTTCTTTTCTTACTTGCATCACCGTTGTTCTCCTTCGTCCTCTCCTCTGGCTCTCTCCAGGTTTCTCCTTTTTCTTGCTTGTCTTGTTCGCAGTCCAAATCCTTCCTCTTCTCTTTGGAGTGGCGCAGACTGAACACCAAACGGTGGAGCTGAAAGGAAGTGAGAGGAGAAAACACAAAAAGCGTGAATTATCTCTCAAAGTTACAGGGTTTTATGTGTGGATTTTGCTGTACATGCTAAATGTACTGTTATTATAGTGCTTTTTTATCTTTTGACCACTCAAAGTGCTTTACAACACAGGTTAGCATTCATCAATTAAGGCACAAATGGCAGATGGCCTCTCCACAAAGTGCCAACCATCAGGAACTTATACTGATGAAGCAGCCTTCAAGGCAAATTTGGAGTTCAACATCAAAACACATTGACTGCAGACTGGAGGAGGTGTAGGGAATCAAACACTGGTCATCTGATTGGTAGACGAGCCGCCTGACCTCCAGATCTGCAGCATAAGCAGCATTGCGTTGCACTAAAAGTTTGATTAATTCAGTACTTGAATGTGCACCTGCTGCATGAGCATCTGTGGTCTCAGATCTCCATGAATCAGTGTTTTTGTGACTCAGAGGACACTCACATGTTGATCGTCGATGGGCTCCGTGCAGCAGCTGACCATCAGCACCAGCAGCGATGTGCAGAAGAAGAGTATGATCCCAAAGTAGAGGTAATGGATCCCACACACTATGAAAGGACAGCTGGAGGGGAAGATACAGCTGCCAGTCCCGTACCAGAACTCAGGCAACATCCGACACAGACCCATCACCAGGCCGCCGATCAGGCCCCAGAACGCCCCCTGGAGGAGAAGGCAGATGGGACATTAAATTTCCCGTTGCTATGGTCTTTTATAAACACTAATGTTGCCATGTGTGCATGTGTCATCTCACCGCTTCATTGACCCTCTTCACAAACACAGCCAGGAAGAAGACGGAGGCGATGGGTGGAGCCAGATAGCTTGAGACCGACTGGATGTAATCAAACAGCTGACCGCTCTGAGCCGCCTGCACAACTGGGATCCAGCAGATGCTGATGGCTACGATGCACAGGACCCAGACTCTAAAGAGGAGAGGAGGGAGAAAAAAGAAGAAATGGTGCAAATTTCTCTCTGTTGCAGATATTTTAGCACCAGATTTTTGGGCCCTCCTTCCTACCCCAAACACAAGTACACACTCATGCACACACACATCAGACATACAAAACTATAAGAGCGATACATTATTAAGGAGAATGATAAATATAGTCATAATGTTCATGTTAAGGTAGTTTTCAGTGTTGCTGCTGATTGGTTGCTTTGGAGGATAAGTGACCTGTGAGATCACAAGTTCACATGCATGTTTGCCTGTGGATGATCTTGCAGGTCAGAGCAGTGCATCATTAAAGTTTTGGAAATTTGCACAATTAATGTGTGGATTACCTCTCCTTCTATAAGGTTTGTGATAGGGTAACACAACAGAAAAGTCTGTGAGAGGTGTAAGAATCTGAAATCCTGTAAGTTTAAGACAACATTTGTTTACTCTAACGATGTTTATTTACCTGCCTACAATAATGAGCTCACGCTCTGTGGCCTTCGGTCTGATGCGAGTCCAGATGTCCATGGTGAACAAGGTGCTGCTGCTGTTAAAGATGGAGGCCAAAGACGACATGAGAGCAGCCAACATCACAGCCAGCATCAGACCTCGCAAACCTGCACAGAGAAACAGCAGGATGACAGAAGAAGGAGACAGAGAAAAGATTAAAAAGGGTTAAGATATTATAATAAAGTTAAGTTGTTGTTATGTGTCCTTACCATTCGGCATGATCGACACCACCAGTTTAGGATAAGCAATGTTGGAGCAGCCCACCTCAGTCCCACACACACTCTTACACAACTCAGGGACAACGCAGCCAACCTCATCTGCATGTGAATGAAAACACACACACAATAAAAATACAGATTCCTATTAATAAGACGTTTGTTGAGACATATAAATGACAGTCAACACATCTCTAATAACACTTTTATCAGACTTATACTGTCCAATCTATTAAACTGTACTCTCTGAAGTGTCCACAGTGTTTGTCAGACCTGGGTAGAGGATCCTGCTGATCATGCCGGGAAACACCATGAGGAACATCGGCAGCAGCTTCAGGTAGCCGCACATGATGCAGCCGGCCTTCACATGGGTCAGACTTCGAGCTGCAAGGCACCGCTGGACTATCACCTGGGAAAATGTGAGGTGGATAATCATGTTTGCGTCAAGGAGCCGTCAAATAAAGTGTAGCAGAAATGTTTGAATATAAACTCACAGGATAAAACAGATCAATATCCACACAAACATGAACCCTGATGAGGCTTAACTGATGTATAAATTATGTTTGTATAATAAAATGTCTCTTTCTGTTGTCATTCTGCTGAGTAGAGTGTATAACTGTGATGATGGCCATGGAAACACATGTTTTTAATAATAAAGTTTTTCTTGGCTGCAGTCTTTTGGTTCTTAAGTCTTGAGTAATGCATCATTGGTTTGGTAAATTACAGGAAAGTGAGTTGCAGCAGCTCCTGTGAGTGAGACACACTGCCTTAAGATGCAAAGAAGAATATGTATAGACAGAGTGAGGTCGAGAAAAAAGAGTCTGAAGTTTGAAGACTTTTTACTAATCTGTGATTCAGATAATCAACTTTAAAAACTTATAATTATGCAACTCTGCAGGCTGCAGGTATCTGTGCTCCATCAAGCTTCTGCTCCTTTTTAGCAGAACATTACAGTCAGACTCTGCTTTAAACTCATTTTTGCCAAAATATGAAGTTTCTAAGTTTGTCCAGATGCTGGTCGACATGTGTAAACTTTAAATGAAGAAATCTTGAAGAGTTAAAAAGACAAGGCAACTGGACTATGTTGAGTTTTGGGAAGACGTTTCACTTCTCATCCAAGAAGCTTCTTCAGTTCCAAAGGAATGGTTGAAGGAAGCAGATATTTATCTTTTATTTATCTTTTATTTATTTTTCTCTCCTGTAAGATAAATATCTGCTTCCTCTCTTTGACTCTTCAAGATTAAAAGTTAAAGTTAAATACACTTTAACTTTTAAGTTACAGCACACAAGTTCCCGTAAGGCCCAATATTGTTACCTGAAGGGTTCAAACAGTTCTTTGAAGGAACCTTTAAGCAGATTTATAAAAGTCCTTCACTGAGTTCAGAAGAGGAAAAAAAAAACAACACTGCCGCCTTGAGTTTCGACCACTTAAGTCCACACAAATTTCATCAAGTAAGCAAGACGAAGATGGGTTTCAAGATTTAGGACCAAAATGTGATCTCAGAGCACACAAATTACAGAAGCTACTCGTAAAGCAGTAGCAAAAAGGCTTTGCTTTCTGCTTTTTTTAATTAGCTCTAGATTACCTAGAATCGTTCAGGAACAGATAATAATCCTGGCTGGTGGTTTTGAAGATGTAGAAAAAACTATCCAAAACATAGGCATTAAAAGCCTAGAGTTTAATATGCAATTAAGGAGATACAACCAGTAATACAAGTAATACAACCAGCAGTTGAAAAAATATATGAATAACTGCTGCTTTTGCAAAATTTCAGAAGCGCTTGAAAGAGCTTGAAGTAAATAATCTTTACTTATGTTGCGCTTTGTTAGTCTTTCAACTACTCAAAACACTTAACAACACAAGTCAGCATTCACCCATTTACACACAAATTCACACACTAATGCCAGATGGCCTCTCTGAAGTGCCAACCTGCTGATCAAGTTATTCACAGACACTAACACGCCACTGGCATAGCAACCATGAGCACTTTGGAGGTCAGTATACTGCCCAAGGACATTGTTCCTCGCGTTTAAAGGAGCTGGGGATCAAACCACTGACCTTTTGATTGGTAAACAGCCCACCTTACCTCCTGAGCTACAGCCACCCCTGTAGCTCAGGAGTCTTGAGTCACTTTGCTTTAACAACAAGTCTTGGGGGAGTCATTGTCACACACTCAATTTATATGGGTAGAAGAAAAAAATGTAAAAAGGATCAGTGTATCAGTCTTTCAGAACTGAGGTACATACTGACATACACCAGCATTTATCAAGGCCATGTAATAAACTTTGAACAATCCATAGCACATGGTCTAAAGTGCATGTCACCAGTGTATTTAGGACAAATCAAATTAAATCAAATTTTATTTATATAGCACCAAATCACAACCAGTTTTGTCTCAAGACACTTTGAATATAGAGTAGGTCTTGACCACACTCTAAAATTCAACAAACGAAGACCCAACAATTAAGAGCAATTCACTAATGAGCAAGCACTTGGCAACAGTGTCTAGGAAAAACTTTATTTTAACAGACAGAACCTTTGGTACAGATCCAGGCTCAGAGGTGGGTGGCCATCTGATGGGACCGACTCTCTCTCTCTCTCTCGCACGCGCGCACACATACACATACACATACACACACGCACACACACACACACACACACACACACACACACACACACACACACACACACACACACACA